>JAYJMJ010000001.1:7382873-7397633 GCA_036873875.1 Laminaria ephemera
CCCCCCCCCCCCCCCCCCCCCCCCGCCCCGAGGTAAGGTATGGGTGGCGAACTGCAGCTACAGCAGTCCTATACGCCTATACCCTTAAGGCATTGACTTTTTCTGTCGACGTTGGCATTGAAATTCTCCTATCCCATACCATGGTGTATCTGAGGTCGACCCCCGTCGTGAAAACGCACCGGTAGTAGCAGGTGTGTATGTTACTGGCAGCCTCCATGGCGAAGCTGTCAGCGACGGCAGGCCGGTGGTCTCTTTGTTCGAACGTGATAAGAAGGCGCACCATCGAACATATTAAGGGGGCGCAACGAGAGAGAAGGGCCGCAAATGGAGGAAGGGAAGCAGGTGGATCAACATCGAACAAATTATAAGGACAAAAACAGAGAATGGCAGTAAAATGCAACCCACCCCACTTGTCGAGGGGCTTAATGTGCGTTCCCGGTGCAACTGAAGCATCTGGAAGGGATTGATATTTCATAAAACGTTCCGATACATCCGAAGTATCGAACTTTCGAAACCAGTATGTCGAAGCGGCATGCCTGTAGTCTCTTCAAACGCATGCTACTATTAGTACAATAGAGATGCACCATTTTACTTCTGAAGCTCCTCACTTGAGGAGCTCTAGACCTCACCCAAAAAAATAATTTGGAGAAAATTTAAAGTGCTCCCCAATGAACATTCCCACGGCCTAGGTATGCAACCAAGCACACTTCCAAAAAAAGAGATGTTGAAATTCCGACGATTTGGGGTTAAGGAGCCCCGTCATTCCGAAAACAAAAATGAGCAAAACGTGCTATACCTCTATCGAAGCACGCGTCTTCATCGAACACACGATGAGGGCAAAGGCAGGACGTGTGGTGACAGCAGGGAGGCACCACAAAAGTATATACTTCGAAGTATTGCTTAGTACCTGATTGTGTGGAGCTCCATATCTCACGCAAAAAAACTGACTTTGCGAAAATATGAAAATGCACGGGCCGATGAACAAACCCAATGGCCTAGGTATGCAGCGAATATTGCTGTAAAATCAAAATACGATCTCGACGGTATTGGGTAGTTAGTCCCGCCAGACAGATTGGTTTTTTTGTCAAAACCATTTACGCCTATGGTAGCACGCGTCAAAAGCAGAGAAATGCCGCACGCTGCGAGGGCAGCGAGTCGGCCGGCTACGAGTCACCGATCACGCGCGCTGCGATAGAGGTAGCACTTTCGGCAAAGATATTTTCTGAATGACGAGGCTCCCTAACCCAAATTCGTCGGGATGTCATTCTTGTTTTGCAATACGAATCGTTTTTTATGCCTAGGCCATGGGTGGGTTTGGTCATCGGGATGAACTTTTAGTCTACCCAAACCAGGTTTTTGAGTGAGGTATAGAGCTTCTCAAGTGACAAGCCTCAGAACCAAAATGCTCCATCTCTACCGTTGCATGCACCCGATCACCGACCGACTGCACCGACTGCACCGACTGCACCGACTGCGCTGACTGCCCTCCTTGCTGGTTGACTAGGCATTGCAGTAAAAGCATGCACGCAGGTATATGGACATCGGTAGAGTACAAACCTGTGGGGAAGTCTGGCCTGAGTCCTGATACGGGCGGGGGCGGGCCCTACCAGTTCTACTAAGGTTGCTATTACGGGGGAACACAGTAATCAGGACCAAATTTGGTTAGCAAAAACAGTGGAATATATAGGTTTTTGTATAAATCGTAGGTCCTCATTACGACGGTCCTCCGTAAATAAGGTTGTTGGTGCATTCTTCAGTAAGGGGAACCCCATAACTTTCTGAGACTTCTCACTGGGGGGAGCTCTTTCCACGGCCTAAACAACTGACTTCAAGAAAATATGAAAAAGTCCAACCATACACACACATGCTTTGAAGAACAACGCAAGACACAAAAATGTATTCCAAATGCAAGGTTCCCCTTCGGGACGACGCATGCCACGATAGTGGTGCACCATTTTTTTTCTGGGGCTCCTCACATGAGGAGCTCTATATCTCACCCAAAAACTGATTTTTAGGAAAGTTAAAGTGCAGCCCGATGAACAATCATCATGCCTTAGGTATACAACGAAAGTTATTGCTAAAAAAATATCGCAATTCCGACGGTTTTGGGTTAAGGAGCTCCGTCGTTCAGAAACCGTTTCAGCGAAAAAACGCTACCTCTATCATAGCACGCGTCCGATATGGCTTGAAATCCCGGGGGTGTCGCAAGCTGAGAAGGGGGGGAAACATCTTGAAAACGTAACAAGCCACCGCTCAAGTAACCAGGCAAGTAACACCGACCAGCAAAAAGGAGTTTATATCCAATTCTATGTTGGGTAGTTGCGCGGTTCAGGAGCCCCGTCCGTCCGCAAGTGTATGGTCACAAAGTGCTACAGTAGTGGTCCCTCAATAGTGCCGGTATGTGCCCGCCGGAAATACCGGCACTATGACGGCAACCAGCACTACTCCACATACTGCCACTACTGGTTGTTCCATATGTGCCAAACGATTTCACAGGCAGTATAGCGGGCAACCGGCACTACTCAACCGGCGCTTTAGAGGGACCACTACAGTATCCCTATCGTACCACATGCCTGTTCCTAACACGAGGAGCTCTAAACCTCACCCAATAACCCACCTAGTCGTGTCCGTGAGATCCACCATGACATGGTTCACTCCGTTTTTCCATAGTCGGGTGTGGACGGCACACGGCTTACCCGCGTAGCCGCTGTTGACGTGGATGAAGATGCAGGCCGAGTCGTACGTCTCAGACAGCAGCCCCGCGTCCTTAACAACCTGCGAATAAGGATAAGGACGGGCATTATGTTTCAACATACATACTTCGAATACCCACTTACAATAATACATACCGGTACAAAACACGCGCATACAACGCATACAACACAAACAAAATATACTACAAACAGCCTGCCATTAAGGGAAGGAGCACTGTATTACCGGTGCCCAGTATATCTAAACAGCCTGTCATCGAGTACGAGCACGTTGTTCCAGAACGAGAAGCTGTGTGCAGTGTAGAGGCAGTGTATGTGTGTCTCTCGTTCTACAGCACACGGCTTGTTCGCGTAGTAACCGCTGTTGACGTGGAATGATTATGCAAGCAGAGTCGTACGTCTCCGATAGCAGCCCCGCATCTGAAACAGCCTGCGATTAAGGAAGGGTTGGGGGGGGAGGAGGGTACTCATTTGCTGCTTGCCTTCGTCAAAGTTGACCATTGACCACGCAACCCTTTAGAGATGGAGCACCGTTCCTATCCTAGTGGCGACGTGTCCAACAACAGGGACCTGATTGCGTTTAGGCCGTATGTTTTCATGTCACGTTCTCCTTCATCTTACTCGTACCTCCTTCCTGTTTCGCCTTTGGTGGCCCCAAGCTACCTCCTAGGATAGGGATTTAGGAGAAGAACAGCCTATTATTTCAGAAGGAGAAGCTGTGTGCAGCACATCAAAATCGCCTGCCGTTAAGCACTATATTTCAGAAGGAGAAGCTGCGTGCAGTATACAAGCAGCATGTACGTGTCTCTCGCGGCACAGCACACGGCTTGTCCGCATGCCCGCATTACCGCTGCTGACGTGGGTAAAGATGCAAGCAGAGTCGTAAATCTCTGACAGCAGCCCCGCGTTTGAAAGATGTTGCCATCAGGGAGCACGTTGTGTGTGCAATACGGGTAGCAGCAGCACGCGAATCTCGTCCCAGTCCTCAATATGGTACATGAGGTAGACACAATTACACATATGCATATAATAATACGTACAGGTATCCCCCCCCTTCGGAGGCCACCCTCGGCAGATCTGTGGCCTCTCAGCCTACTCTCAGCTCTTATTTGCCGACGGATAAATTATTTTTTCCGGGTCGATCCTAGGATTGATCTTATTTTTCCTCTTTTTGCTCTTATTCCTTTTTTGTTTTTTTTGTTTTGTTTTTGAACCTGCTTCTTTCGCGCACACCTCGAAGCCACAAACCAAGCTCCGATAGCCACATTATATAATCTACGTACGAAAAGCACATCAGAACAGCATGAAATCGGCCCTGCACAGAGCTACAAAGTACATACAGCAGTACATTCGTGTCGACCAGAGTGCGACAACGCAAGCAAGCAGAAAAGAGCAAAAGTGTTGCCGAGAGCCATCATGTATGTGCGAGTATTTTATGTTTCCATTTTCCCTTCCTTTTTTCTGTTTTTCGCTGTTGTTCTCTTTGATGATCGCGTTATAAAGCCAAAAACAATTCATTTGGATTTTTCTAAGTACCGCTGATACTCAGCCCTGTGACGGACCGCCGTCTAGACGTAATATACTTTTTTTTAGACTGAAATATCTTAAGGTGTGACTGACGTGTCCAAAAACAGCAGTCTCTTTGCTGACACTTCAACCACACTGCTGCGTGTGTGTGTTTTTTATTAAGCTGCTTTTTCCACCATTCGACATCCAGCACACCCAGTGTCCGTGCCGATTCGTCATATCCTAGAGAGAGAAAAAACAAAGCTCTGTTGTCACAAACCTTGAGACAGACATACACATCGCAAGTACTACAGCAAGATACCTGGTACAACATACGGTATACTCAGGCATGTTGCGTCCGGGTTGTTATATTGGAGCATGGCGGCGGGGCTCTTGGCATTTTCAAGTCGCCAGTCTGCACCTGCAATCAATCATGGACCTCTGTCCGCTTCACATAATGTTTTATATTTTTCCTTCTTAAGCGCGCGTAGCGGGCGGCGAATGCTGCCCGCGAAGCGAAACGCCTTGTAAGCACATACACATTTGCACACACATACAACACATACAACACATACGGCACATACAATACATACAACCACTTACATGGTACAACATATACAGCACATACAACACGTACAACACATACAACCACATACAACACATACAACACATACAACCGCATTCAATGCATACAACACATACACACATACAGCACATACAGCACATACACCATCTGCATGCATGTTGATGATTGCAATACCCGGAGGTGCTGCGCGGTGGTGGATAAAAGGAGCAGGATCACATGGTACTAGCCCACACTCTATATCACCAGGTCAAATCAAGACGCAATGCTCAACTAGCTGGCGAGGAGAGAAGAGGACATTTGTGGCCACAGCTTGTCCAGTATCGTCTAGAGAGAGTACAAGCCATACCCGGAGGTGCTGCGCGGTGGTGGATGAAAAGAGCAGGGTCACATGGTACCAGCCCACCCTCTATCTCACCAGGTCCAATCAAGATGCTATGCTCGACTAGCTGGTGAGGAGAGAAGATAATACTTGTGACCGCGGCTTGTACAGTATCGGTTTAGAGGGTGCAAGCTCCGGTGAGTTGAAGTGAAAAGTAGAACTGACCACACAAAAAAATAAAATCGTACGATATGTACATGTACAGTGTAGGCCGACGATTAAGGAATAACCCATTCAGAACGTCAGGCTCAGTTTTGGGGCACGCTGTTATGGAGGACTATAGTAATCAGGACCCACGACATACACAAAAAGCTACGAGTATATATTCCACTTTTTTTACTCACCATATTTGGTCATAATTACTATGGTCCTCCGTAATAAGAACTCTGGATTAAAAACGGTACTCAGCGGCGAGCGCGGGACCAAATCCTTTAGAATAGCGTACGTTCAAGGCTTCTCCAAGTAAGTGTCACACCAGGGGTTCAATCCTTGCTCAGGCTACGTGTCTATTGTTGGCGGGTCCATGCCGTACGTGCGTGTGCATGCCGCCAGTCGTCATTCACCTGTCTCCAGTGTGAATCGAGGTGTCGGCCGTCCTTCACCGCCTCTTGCATGGGAAGCTCCCCGCTATCACCCAGGGTGCAATCGTGGTCATACACGTACATGGTGGAACCGTATCCTTTAGGCGGTGGCTGGCAACGCCCGAAGTTGAAGCACGGATACGAAAGGGGGGAGCCGCAGATCATCCCCTTCTGGAACAGGGAGATGTCGATATCCCAGCAGCGGTTGGTCTCTGGCTTGCGTTTTTTGTGGTTTTTGGTCTCTTCTTGAGACACTGTTATGGTGGGATGCATGCTTGAGCTGGGTCTTTGGGGTGTACCTTTCTTGATGTACTTGTTGTCGTGAGAGTTGTCGGAGTCCCCTCTCGATGTCCTCGCCTTCTGATCGTTGTTGTTGCTGTTGTTGTCATCGTCGCAGTTGCTGTTTGTGTCGTGTGGCTTGTTGGAGTCGCGTGTCGATGGTCGCGTCTTCTGATTATTGTTGTTGTTCTGGCCGTTTGGGGTGTCAGAAGCGCGCGTCGAAGTTCGCGTCTTCTGCTGCTTCTCGACGTCGTTGTTGTTCCCCTCGCAGGGCTTGTCGGGGTCGTGTCTCGAAGATCGTTCTTGTTTTTTCGTATCGGTGTCCGGCGTGGCCACCGGCTTGACAGAGGGGTCGTTCGTCCATCTGGTTTTGTGTTGTTGTTGTTGTTCGTGAACTACGGAGGAAGAGGGGGAGGAGAAAGAGGTAGTAGACCTGATCGTTGATGTCACCCGCTTTGCCACCCTAGTGCCGCCTGTTGCTTGATAAGAGGGGGAGCTTGGGGTATCGCGTTGATGGTGGTCGTGACCCACGAAGGAGGGGGGGGAGGACGAAGAGGAGGTAGTAGTTCCACCCTTCGTTTCCGTCGATGTTGCTTCCCCTGTACCGCCTGCTGCCTCATTGGAGGAAGGGTTGGCTCCGTTTGCGAAGGACAGAAGTAGCACCACCACAACCAGCTGCCAGACCGCGTGCTTCATGGTTGACGTCGTCGAGACAGCGGAGCACCACTCGTGACGACAAGTGCGTGGCGTCTGTTCAGTCGGATCGAGTGGAGTGGTCACGCCACAAACCACTGAGGTCACGCCACAACGACTGGATGTGGTGTACCACGGTGAGGTGTTGGAACAACGTTGACATGCGGCGGGATATATGCCTGGTAGCGAGCGATGTATGGATTGATCCACACATACATACCGCTTGGCAAGAGCGATGAAGGGAACGTTGCAAACATCAAAGACATACTGTCTCAAACACCAAAATATATTCGACAAGTAATAATATGTAAGGTATTTGACTGTCTCTTGGGTCCTAACCATAATAATGTTGTTCTGTAACGAGATTTTCATCCCAACTAGTTTTCGCAAGTGGCGTGTGATGCTTCGACGACCGCGTGTAGTGTGTTACTCTCTAAGGTTGACGGCAAATCCTTGTGTTAGCGGGGATAGGAAAGAAACACAAAAAGTTATTTTGTTTTAAAGAAACGTCCATATATATTCATACCATGGTATACGTACCAGGTATTTTGTAACCGTCCACGCTTTTCACTGAATACACCGCCACCCTTTCATATGTATGTGGCGGGTGGCGAGTGGAGATAGGCGACGTACTTTACAACACGTACGTCGTACGAAAACACACACTCTGGCAGACCCTGATGCGGTGAGAATCCGAGCCGGATTGTCCAAATACAGGGGATGCACACACAACGAAGCTAGATGGTAGCTTTGGAAAGATCCCGTTGAGATCTTGCGGAAGAATCTCGTTGTTTGTGAGATCGCCTGGAAACATCTTTCGGAAAGATCTCGTTGTTTGTGAAACCTCCATATTATGTAACCGTCCACACTTTTCACCGAATAGACCACCCTTCCATATATATGTGGCGGGTGGCGAGTGGAGAAAGGCGACGATTTAATACAACACACAGGAAAGCACACGCGCTGGCAGGCCCTGATGGGGTGAAAGTTCGAGCCGGATTGTCCAAAACACAAGGGGTGCACACACAACGATGAAGCTAGATGGTGGCTTTAGAAATATCTCGTTGAGATCTTGCGTAAGAATCTCGTTGTTTGTGAGATCGTCTGGAAATATCTTTGGAAAATATCTCGTCGTTGGTGAAACATCCGTATGTAACCGTCCATGTTTGTGTTTCACTGAATAGATAACTCTTTCGTATGTGGCGGGTGGCTCATGGAGAAAGGCGGCGTACAATACAACACGCAGGAAAGCGCATGTATGTCCCGGTTGACCCTGGGGTGCATATCCGAGCAGGATTGTACAAAAACACAAGGAAGGGATGCACACACGACGAAGGAGCTAGATAGTGGCTTGGGAAAGATCTCTTTGAGATCTTGCAGAAGAAGCTCGTTGTTTGTTACCTCGTCTGGAAAAATATTTCCGAAAGTTCTCGTTGTTTGTGAAACGTATATATATATGTATCCGTCCACGCTGTTCACCGAATAGACCAGCCTTCCATATATATATATGTGGCGGATGGCTAGTGAAGAAAGGCGACGCATAATACAAAACGCAAGAAAACACACGCGCTGGCAGGCCCTGATGGAGTGAAAAGTCCGAGCCGGATTGTCCAAAACACAGGGAGGGGAAGAACACACAACAAAGCTAGATGGTGGCTTTAGAAAGATCACGTTGAGATCTTGCGGAAGTATCTCGTAGTTTGTGAGATCGCCTGGAAAGATCTTTGGAAAAGATCTCGTTGTTTGTCAAACGTCCATATGTAACCGTCCATGTTGTGTTTCACAGAATAGACCACCCTTTCGTATGTACGTGGCGGATGGCGCGAGGAGAAAGGCAAGGTACAATACAACACGCAAGAAAGCGCATGCATGCATGTCCTGGTTGGCCCTGGGGTGTATATCCCGAGCCGGATTGTACAAAACACAAGCGATGCACACACAACGAAGATGGCGGCTTTGCAAAGATCTCGTTGTATTTTTCAGATCTTCTTCTGGAAAGATCTCCCGGAAAAGATCTCGATGATAGTTTTAGATCTTCTGGAAACATATTCCGGAAAGATCTCGTTGCTTGTGAGATCTTCTGGGAAGATCTCGCTGAAAGCTTTCAAGATCTCTCTGAGGTATCTCGTTGGGACCTTTCGATAGATAGACGCATCGCTCGGCGGTTGCACTTCTCTACCCGCGGTCGAGAAAATCAGCTTCGGAACTCGTCCGATAGGGTGTGATAATCTAGGATGTCATTGATAGGTACGGTATTGTCCTGGGTGCCAATGCTAAACACGATTTGCCACAACAAGTAAATTTCAAAATGCGCGGTGTTTAACCGTATTTTCCAACTGTACAACACATATACCCCACACAAATTACAAGTAATCTGTCTCCTACAACGTGGGTGCACTGCTGAAGCTAGAAAGGCGCTTTCTTTACGATGATGATCATCTGCGTGGCTCATACAACACAGTACGTACCTTGTGGCGTTTTGCCTTTTTCCTAGATACACACAAATTTCGGGGGGTCGTCCTCATCAGATCCTTTCACTGGGAAAGGCCTTTGCACCCCACGCAAGAAGAGTACCTGAAAACTTCCACTACGTACGACGGTCTTCCACTTTCAATTTGCAGACATGAGACGAATCCATTTGCCAGACGTGAGAATAACCGAGAGCTTTGGCACGGGACTCTCTCGTACCGACCGGGAGAGTCTCGAAGCTACTTGTCTGGACACATGCTAGCCACGGCAAACGTGGACCTTTTTTTTCTGAGACTCCTCACTTGATAAGCTCTACCGGTATATACCACCCAAAAACGTTTTTTTTTCAAGTGAACTGAAAAGTGCAACAACACCCGATGACCGAAACAACCACGCGGCCAAGGTCTAAAAAACAGTAAAAAATCGCAAAACAAGAAGGACATTCCGACGGTTTTTGATTAAGGAGCCCCGCCATTCAGAAACCATTTTTGCCACAAATAATTGCTCCCTGTAGATATCGTAGCACGCGTCTCTGTCTGTCGTACACGTCCCAAGGAAGACCCATGCCACTATAGGGATTGCACTTTTAGACCAAACTGTTTTCAACCGACGGGGCTCCTCGACTCGTGGTGAGCTACCCAGTGGCGTTGGATTCTAAATTTTTGCGTTCGGACGCGTGCTGCGATAGAGGTAGTACTTCTTTTCGGATTTTTTGTTTTCTGAATGACGGCGCTCTCCTTAACCCAAAATCGTCGGAATGTCGTTTTCTTTCTTTTGCACTATAGGAATATTTTGTATAGCTAAGCCATTGATTGGTTTGTTCATCGGGTTGCACGTTCAGTTACATTCGAAATCAGTTTTTTGGGTGAGGTTTTTAGAGCTCCTCAAGTGAGCTTCAGAAAAAAAAAATGGTGCACGCCTCTATCATCGCAGCACGTGTCTTCGTTGCAAATGCCTAGGGCACGGGATTGCTCATCGGGTTGAACTTTTGCAATGGTTTTGCAATCGGTCTTCGGGTTCGGTATGGTCCACCGGACCTCCTCCAATGAGGAGCCTCTGAAAAGTGTATAGAGTGCATACCTATCGTATTACGGAGGTACACAGTAATCAGGACCAAACATGATTAGTAAAAATAGGGTAATATATAGGTTTTTGTGTGTATCGTAGGTCCTGAATACTGTGGTCCCCCGTAATACTACAGAGGCGTGCTACGATAGAGACAGGTAGCACTTTAGAATTGAAACGCTTTCTGAATGACGGGGCTCCTTAACCCAAAATCGTCGGAATTTCAAGTATTTTTTTTGGAGATGTGTTTCGATGTATACCTACGAGGACATGGGATTGTTCATGGGGGGGAACGTTTCATTTCTCTTCAAATCAGGTTTTGGGTGAGGTACAACAGAGCTCCGGAAGTGAGTAGCCTCAGAAAAAAAAAAACGGTATTCACCTCCACGGTAGCATGCCTCCACACGTCGGAATATGTTTTGTAGTTGTCTCGCGGTCCGTCGTATTTCTTTCTACCTGATATAGCTTTTTAACCCTTTTGGGTACCCATGTATAGCAAAATAAAACAGACGCGTGCTACGATAGAGGTAGCGCTTATTAGCATAAAATGTTTTCTGAAAAGCGGGGCTCCTTAACCCAGACTCGTCGGGATGTCATTTTTTTTTTTAAATATATTTTTCGTTCTATACCTAGACCATGGGGGATTGTTCAGCGGGTAGCACTTGTATTTTTCCGCAAATCAGTTTTTGGACGGGTTGTAGAGCTCCTCAAGTGAGGCGCCGCGGAAAACACACAAGTTGCACGTCTACCGTAGGATCCTTCAAAAGCGACAAGAGAGTGCCATATTTTCAAGCGACTAGGGAAGAGCGCACGGCATCACATGTACCTGGTATAACCATGCTGCGCGCGTGTGGCACGGCTCCTTAAATTGCGGTTCGGAAACACCCCCTCCCCCGCGGCAGCTCGTCGGGCTGATTTTGTGCGGCCGATCCCATAACACACTATTTTCATATCGGCTCTTGTTCGAAAAAAAAAAAAACGCCCCGCAACAAAACCAGCCTTAAAATTAAAAGAAAATAAGAAATAATTCAAGTTGCAGACCGTTCCACGAATACACAGCGAGCCGATCGTACATATGAAAAACCATTCGCTTCACAGCCGACAAACAGTTCTTTGAGCCAGCAACGAACACTGTACCAGGTACGAATTTCCGTGTACGATTCGGTTCAAAATCAAGCATCAGTATAAAGTAGTCCATCAAAATCAACAACCAAGAAAGGTATTGCCCGCCAAAACCGACAACCACTACAAATAGTCGATCAAAATCAACGACCAAAATAGGTATCCAACCCCAAACCTGACACGTACTCTTATCAACGTTCATATTATAAACTACCTAAACCCATGCATGCATAGCAAGATTTTAGTCAACTACAGAAATCACAACTATAACCATCAATAAACAACCAAAGGCGATGACCCTCTTTGCAAAAAAAGTCAACCTGCAGAAGAACTCGTCATGAAAAACCTCTTTTCGATGACCGCGTGTGGCAGGCCATTTTCGGATTACCATCCCTAACGCTAGGGTTTTTAACCTTTTTGGCGTCCAGCAGCTATTGCAGCCTAAGCAAAGGGAACGGCGGTTTTATCGCCCGGCCGGGAAGAGCGCAGAGCGTGCCGTACACCTCCCGCCGTCTCGATTCGGAAGCAGACACACACATCGACGCCGCCTGCGACGGTAGAGGCGCACCCTTTGTTTTTTATGAGGCTCCTCACTTGAGGAGCTCTTACCATTTTCCCCAAAACTGATTTGGGGTGAAAATAAAAGTACTACCCGATGCACCATCCCATATGGCCTACGGTACACAATCAAACTGGTTGCAAAACAAAAATGAAATTTCGACGATTTTGGGTTAAGGTTGAGGAGCTCTAACACCTTTCACCCAAAAAGTTGATTTTAAGTAAAACTGAAAGAGCGACCCGATGAACAAACCCCTGCTGCCCTAGCTAGGTATATATACCAAAAAACAAAAACAAAAAACTGTAAAACAAGAATGACATCCCGACGATTTTGGGTTAAGGACCGCCCCGTCCTTCAGAAACAAAAAAGCCACAAAGTTGCTACCTCTATCGCAACACGCGTCCCCCATCATCCAGAAAACGTTTGAGCCAAAACGTGCTCCCTCTATCGTGTACGGTAAAGGTGGACCATTTTTTTTTGGTGGGGCTCCTCACTTGAGGAGCTTCATACCTCTCACCCAGAAACTGATTTGGAGAAAAACTGAAAGACGCGTGTCACGATATGATAGAGGGAGCACTTTTGGGCTTTTTCGTTTTCTGAGTGTGACGGGGCTCTCTTTAAACCCACAATCGTCGCAATGGCATTCTTGTTTTGCAACTTAATAACATGCTCTGTCTTGTATACCTAGGCCTTGGGTTTGTTCATCAAGGTTGCACTTTCAGTTTTTACTCAAAATCGGTTTTGGGGTGAGAGATATAGAGCTCCTCAAGTGAGGAGCCTCGAAGAAAAAAAAAAAAGGTGCACCTCTACGTATCGTAGCATATGTCTAGGTAAAAAAAAATATTCATGTTGCAAAACAAGAATGACATTCCGACGAATTTTTTGCCCCCCGTCAATCAGAAAAAAAAAAATTGTATAAAAGTTCGACCTCTATCGTAGCGCTTCGGTCGCATCCCCCGCAGCCGGGGCTGCTCCGGTCTATAGCTGATGCCGTAATCGCCATTTATTTCGGCATTTTACCCCCTCTGAACTTTCGAAGGGGGTCAGGTACGGAATGAAGGACACAGAGTGAGGATAATCGGGTACCAACTCGAGTCACCACCAAAGCAACTGGTGGTACCCGGGTATACACCAGGGCATGATTAAAGCAAACAAGTTTGGCGACACGTGCTGCGATAGAGGAGCACCAGTTCTTCTTTATTAATCTCCTCACTTGAGGAGCTCTGAACCTCGCGCCCACAAACCGATTTTGAGTAAACTCAAAGTGCAACCCGAGATGAACAAACCCATGGCCTACGTATACAAAAAAAATCAGATGGAAAAACAAGAACGGCATTTCGACGATTTGGGGTTAAGGAGCGCCCCGTCATTCAGAAACAAAAAAGCCAAAAGTCCTTACCTCCATCGTAGCAAACGTCTGGCGCCCGTATTCCTCAAGTGCTTGCCATACTAACCACACCCTGGAATTCTACTCAGAACCCGTTTGAGACCCAGGGAGGCAAAACCCCCCGGCAATTTCGGTGATATCAACCTTCTGCGGATAAGACGGTGTGACGCCTGTGCCGTACGATTCCTTGAACTGCAGTCCGAATACCAGAGGTATCACCCCCCAACCAAGCAGTCAACAACGGTGATACCGTGGCAACGGCAGCGAAAACTGCCACGACCTATGGCTTCCGCGGTCATGGCCACGTGGCATTCAGAAAAGTAATGTCTGGTCGATGAGGAGACAGCCTTTTTTTAGGCTGTCAGCTCCGGTCGATGAAGTCGCAGAAGACACCACGAGCTGGCAGTTTTGGGTGGCAACGGTTACACCTGTAGGGGGCTCCCACACCAAAACTAGTAGAGTAGTTCTAGCCCGCCGTCCGTCAATAAAGGTGTCGTCTCCTTATATCTTTGTTTGGCTCCGGAAGCTCGGGTCGACCAGGTCGTACAAGACAGCATAAACATTTAGAAGAGGAAGGTCGGGTCGATCAGGTCGAAGGCGGGTACCTGCGCGTCGAAAGGGTGTCCGGTCGGAGAGGCCAGGCTTCCCGGAGTGAAACGAAAGTGCCCCCTCATTCGCCCTGCCCGCACAAACAAAATTAATAAACAGGAAACGAAACAAACAAGCACAAAAGCAATTAAGAAACGGATAGGACGTACAGTACCAGGCGAAATAATATCGGGGTACCAAAAGCGAAAGGTAGACATCCACGGTCACGGAGGCGAAAAACAAAAGAAGGTACAACGGGAACAAAATGTGTAAAACAGGTTAAGACAAACACTATCGGTAAAAATCAAAAACCCTGCATAGGCTCTGTCCGCGGTCACGCAGGCGCCAACAACAGAGAAATAGGCAAAACGAAATCAACATGGGTGAAAAGATGTACCAGGTAAAAAAAAACGATGAAACTAAAACAAAAATAAAACACAAGGTGTTAAAGTAATCTAGTCTTGAAACGGACTAACCGTCCACCGCATGATATCATTACCGGGGGGGGCGTCGAGCGTTGTGCAACTCTCGTACTCGAAGAAGGCGTTCTCCGCGACAGGAGCAGCGGTAGCGGCTGCGGTAGTCGAAGAGCCGTCAGCAGCCGCAGCAGAAGGGGGGATGCTGAGAAGCGGGTGCTGTCCGATAACGCCATCACCGGATATCTCCCTGTTAACACACACAACCACGAAAAGAAACAAGACGAAACACAACAAGACCGAACAAGGACAAACGCAAACACACAGCAAAATAAAATGTGGGGAAGCGTGTGAAGTACGGGGCGGGGGGGGGGGGGGCGGCACGGGAACCGCCAGCCGAAGCGGTGACGGGCAGGCTG
>JAYJMJ010000001.1:7452667-7462682 GCA_036873875.1 Laminaria ephemera
CTGTGCTGTACGACTCCAATGACAACTTGGTGCATCGCAACCGGGGAGAGACATTACTTGGTGCAGGTGTAATAAATGACTTGTTACACTGCTGTTACCCGAAAAATCGCTAAATATCGTACAGAGTAACATACTCTCTGAACGGTGACACTGCTGGAAGGTTGGGACTCTTGTCCTTTCTTATGTGCCACCCTCCGGAACGACCCCCTTTCTTACATTGGGTGAGCGTCGATCGCGGCTTTTTCTTATATTGCTGTTTCTTATCTTGTTGCCTAGTTTGAGCTGTCTTTCTCACACCCAATTTCCTATTGTTTCCGACAATTTGAACCTAACACAATCTTAAAACCGGGCGCCCACTGTACGGTAATACCGAAAACTGCTACACCGGTATGAGGTATGCTAAAACGCTAAACGACCCGACACTTGCGCGCGGAAAAATCGTTGCCTCGCCAATGAGCACGCACGCAAGACATCGTCCCAAATTGGTTTCACAACGACCCTTCGGCTTGATTGAGTACTCGTGTTTCCTGTCCTCGAATGTCGTGCGTGTTTTGTGTGTTGGATAAGAATTGTGTGTGTCGTTCGCAATTAGCCGATATTTGGTATGTTGGCTATTAACAGTGTTTGGTCTTCGCAATTAACCGATGGTATGTATTATTTCTATCTGATCATCGACATCCAGTGCATCTGGCGTCATTGCCGGTTCTTCACATCCTAGAGGGATACAAAGCTGTGGTCACACACTAAACTCGACAGAGATTTACCTGGTACTGTGTACACTGTATGAGTACCGTTTGTTATACTGTATTTTTCCGGGCAGACATTCTTCAACTCCGTATCATAGCTATTGAAGCCTGCTTCATGTGACCATGTATTAATAGTATATTTTGGCGATGCGTTAACGTGAGAACAACAATCAATCGAAAGATTTTGGCGAAGATGAGTTAACGTGAGAACAACAAATCAATCGAAAATCCAGTGTGGACATTCGTCCATACAAGGCCAAAGGTGTGTGTGTGTGTGTGTTTTTCATCCCATTTATTCTGTGCGCCAGACAGATGTTTGACGCACCAGCCGGGGTCTCACACAGGAGGAAGGTAAACACAGAAGATTTCTCTCCACCTTTCCTCCTGCGGTGCTTGCCTTAATTTTTATCACGAGAGGGGTTCAGCCGTCCCTTTCCCTCGTCGACATTTAAGTCGAATTTGTTTACTCACGAATAAAGTATCGCTTTCCACTGCTAAATTGCGATTTTTCACTCCGGAGAGACTCGAACCTGCAAGTTAGTCGTCAGAAGGTTTACGAGGTTACCAACTGAGCCTCTGGGGACGCCAGTAATAAGGTACTGGATTATGATAGCGACTTGGAGCATGTGTCCTGTGACCACGTAGTAGATTTTGGCGATGAGTTAACGTGAGAGTACCAATCAATCAATCGAAAAGATCCATACAGTTAGTAGTAGTATGGAGATTGTATGGAAATTCGGCCATGGTATTCTTCCGCTCACTATCATAGCTATTGGAGATGTGTCCTGTGACCGCGTAGATTTTGGCGATGAATTAACGTGACCTAAACAAATCAATCGAAACTATTCATACCGCGTGGAGATTCGGCCATACCATGCCAAAGGTACAGGATACGACAAACGGAACATTCACAAGCCAGCACAATCAGACAAATTCCAGGAGAGAGCGAGAAAGCAAACGGAAATAAATGAACTTGTTTGTTAAATATTACACGTTAGCCGGCTGCTCTGTCTGTATCTTAGATGATATCCACAACGTGTCCGACGCGTTGCTGCTTGCTTGATTTTGATTGTCCGCCGCACACCACATCGGGGTATTTGTTCTTGTTTCTTACGTGGCCCCTCGACGTTCGACTAAAATCAAAAATAGTTGTTTCACGTTGAGCATGCTGTGGGCATGAGTAACATTTGTTATTTCGGCCTAGCAGCCTTTGGTTGGTGGACCCTTGATAGTTGGCCCGTCCTCAACAGCCAAAGAGAGGCCTGCATTGAGCTGCATGCATTCGAGGTGTAAGACGTTTCGGGAGATAAGACCAGGGAGTTCGGCTTGTCACGAAAACACTACTTGGAAATAGCACAGGATCATTTTTGCTGTTAGTAAAATACAAGACCTATTATAGTAGGGGATGAAGTTACCAAAACATGTAGTTGAAGCGGCAAGAGTGCCGTCAAGGACGGCGATGTTTTGTTTTTGAGGCTGACGGCTTTCCGGGCAGTCGTGTAGTGAATGTTCAACAACATGAGTTCTTCCAACAATCTACTTGATGGCGCTCGGACGAGATGTTGCAGCCGTCCTATCATACACACTGACGGCACGATCCTCCCATTGGGAGCTTAGGAGGAAAACGTTGTTGAATACAACATCGGCCACATGAAGTAACGCGGGCTGCTGGATAGGGTGATGACAGGTTTAGTGTCCGAGCGACGGTGCGGTGAGTTCTACGACACTTCAAGGTGCTGCCGCGCGCGCATGACGCGTGCTACTATAATAGAGGTAGCACTGTTTGGCTGAAACGGTTTCTGAACGACGGGCGCTCCTGAACCTAAAATCGTCGAAAGTTCCGTTATTTTTTTGGCGATAACTTTCGTTTGTATACCTATAATAGCTACCAGGTATAGGCCATGGGATTTGTTACCACTTCTAGTTTTCCCCAAGTCAGGTTTTAGGATATACTGGTAGGTGTAGAGCTCCTCCAGTGACGAGGAATCCCCAGAAAAACAATGGTGCGCCTCTACCGCCGCATGCGTCTCATACTGTACCTGGTATAAAACACGCAAGATAGCACACCCCCTGAGACTAGTTTCAGAGACGATGTAATAGAGGAAGAACAAGAAAAAAGGGAAGAGGGGAAAGGAAATTAGGAAACAGTAGGCACAGTAGGCAGTCATAGGAGAGATGCTACTGCTTTGACGGAAGAATGTTCGATTTATAGCGGAACGGCATCTACGCTACATTGTCCGAGGGCAAAAATAAGAAGAAAAAAAAAGAATAATAGTAATAAATTAAAGGGGGGGCACAGACTACGAAACGGGTGGCTTTCGAAAGAGCTCGTCGAGATCTTTCCATGGACGCATCGCCTTGCGTTGGCACTTTCCCAATTGTCGAGAAAATGAGCTTGGAAAATCGTCCGAGGGGGGGTGTTATCTTGATTATTGTATACCAGGTACGGCACTAGACCAGACGGTTGGCAAGATCGTACTCGGTTATTAATAGTACCTGCACTGCTGTTGACGCATGCGCTATGGTAGAGGTACACTTTTTTTCTGAGGGTCCGCACCTGAGGAGCTCTACGCTTCTCCCCAAAACTGTTCAGGAAAAAACAAAAGTACTACCCGATGAACTATCAAAAATGTTTCCTGCGTCTCATCCCGCTGTGTGTTGTCTATCCCGGACGCTGCGATCACGATCTGGACCATCTAGATCCTATAGCTGTCGTTATGATATGCTGTGCAGGATCTGTACAGTACAGATCCAACCATGTGCTAGGTCATGCAGACCATGCAAGCTCCACCAGAAACCATGATCTATAGGTCATGCAGAACATATAGACGAGGGATCTGTCTGCCCTGAGACGGGTGCTACGATAGAGGTAGCACTTTTTTGTTTTTGTTTTCTGAATGACTGGGCTCCTTAACCCAAAATCGTCGGAATTTCGTTATTTTTTTTATGTATGTATAACTTTCGTTGAATATCTAGGCCATGGGATTGTTCATCGGATAGCACTTTTATTTTTCCCCAAAACAGTTTTTCGGGAGAGGTATAGAGCTCCTCAAATTAGGAGCCTCAGAAAAAAACGGGTGCACCTCTACCATAGCATGCGTCCTGAGAAACACAGATCATCAATAGGGATCTGACACAGATCATCAATAGGGATCTGACACAGATCATGAATAGGGATCTGATCTGTCCGACGTGCTTGATGTTATTTTCACTTCAAGAAATGCACCCATCCACCCAATAACCTCGTCTCCCTGGAAAACACGCCGAGTGACTTGTTTCTCCTGCGTCTCATCCCCCCCTAAACGTGGTCTCTCCCCAACATGTTCCCCGTCCCTTTTCACGCTTCTCTTAAAAATCAAACCAGTTTCGGTGGAGTCTGGTTTACGCGGATTCCGGAAATACAAAGGAGAGCTATTCGATGTGCCAATCGGTGCAGAGCGCTTTCACGACACACCCGGCGAACGCGATCTGGGCCTGTAAGTATGCGAGGGAACGTAAATATTGTCACGCTGTACGCCATGATCATCATTGTTCGTTTTTTGCCCGGCTTGACACGTTTAGCGGTGTTGTTCCCGCCCTGGTTCTGTCAAATACTTGTTGGTGGGTAGCTCTAGGCACATGGGGGGGGGGGAGGGGGGGGGTAGCTCTAGACAGCGTGATACAAACCGTTGAGAGGAAACAGTACCTATGAGCAAATATGTTGGCCTGAGAACATATCACAGTTGTTGGGCCCCCTAGACTCTGGGGATCGAGCTGTCAATCGGTGCAAAACGCATCGACAACACACCCGGCAAGTGCGATCTGGGCTTGTAAATGTGCGAGAGTGTACAATGTGTCGCTCTGACCAAAACCCGCGGCAGGAGGGGATACCCTCACTTCATTCCGAGCGGTATGAAGAAACTATTCATGGCGGTGTAGTTCGCGAAACAAGATACTACCGGGGACCCATCGTAATCAGAACCCACGATAAAGACAAAAACCTATTTATTCTCCTATTTTTACTAACCATGTTCGGTTCTCATTAGTGTGTTGCCGCTGAATAGCACAAAGCTTAAGACTTGCAAATAACCGTGGCAGCCTGTTCATAGGAGTGGCCCTGAGTGGCAGAAATATCTGTTAATAGGAGTGGCCCTGAGTGGCAGAAATATATGGCCCTATACGTGTTTCCTCTGCTACTACAGTACTAAGCCTTGGTGCTCTGTCAGCCACCAGTTGTTGGTTTTTCACCCGACGCAGCACGTTTAGAGGCGATTCCCACACCCTTAGGGTAAACATCCCCTCTGATAGTTTCGTCAGTGGCATGAAGGCCTCGCGACAAGTCCGACGTCACTGAGGAAAGCGTGCCACATTGCCTTTGATTTCACGTCCCTGCTGTTTCTGACCGCGTGCGCCATGCTTATCCCTTGACCGATGATTGCTTGCAGGTGATATTTCCGAAAACGGTGAGCTCACCATCGTCAACAAAAAGAACTTCAGTGTTACCTGCGGATGCTCTTCTTCATCAGATGAGGACCGGGCAACACCCCGCGAGTCCCTACCTCCAACAATACAGTCTCGCGCAGTGGGATGTGGGGTTGTTTTTGTTTTAGGATTTGTCACTTTGTGCTCTGCGCTTATTTGGAAGCTCTTTGTCGGGCGCAAAAGGAGTCTCTTTTAGCAGCTCAAATTTCAACGACTCAGAGCCACTCACCCGAGTGGATACTGTCTGGCTCTCTATTTACTATTGGTCTAAAGCACTTGAGCTGTTTGGTGCCGTCGTGATATGCACCTGCGCCATGGAGTAGGGTAACGACGAGCTCGCGCGAGTTGTCAAATCTCGGTAGAGCAAATCGGGGTGCCCCCCCTGCCGTACCCTTCGCCAGGCAGCAACCAGAGTATGCATGTATGGATATGACTCCTTGTAACGCTCCTAGCGTGCGCGCTCTGCCAGCAGCGCTCGAACACGTAGGCATCGCGGCTTGTGATCGCTCGGACACGTAGACGTCGCTGCTCATGAGGGTCGGGCGCAAGTGCAACAACCTCTGGTCGTGGGTGACGTGTGGCGTTTGGGAGCACCATCCGATGTTGGAATGGAGGTAACCACGGAGTTCACAGAATACCACTCTGGTCGGATATGTAAGGACCTTTTGGTATGAACATTTATAACCCAACGGTTCTTATTTTTTCGTTCATATTGGTAGGTTGGAGCTAGAGATGATATTGTAAGTGAGCGAGAAGCATAGCGCTTCTCGGTAGAGCAACAGGGTTTGGTGAGATATGAGTAGGATCCTGGAAGCACGCGAGCTGCAGCCCTATATAGTATTACCGATATGTTTTCCAGTGGGGGGGTTTTTGATGAAGAGGATGGGAGAACTAGCAGGGGTGGGCAATTGTGATTACAACAAAACTTCCCTGAAACCCCTAATATGCAGCCTGTAATGGGCTGCGCGATCCCTCGTATGAGCCAACGGGGGGCGCAGGTAGTTCGCTGTAGTTTGATGACGCAGAAGACCAAGGCCCGAACTGTCCGGTCGCACCTACGGGGTACACAGCAGTATCGCCAGGCGTGCTGACACCCTTCATTTGCGCTTGGTTTGATGCACAGTGCAGTTAGATTCTGGGTTGGCGGGGTGGATATGGGAAACGGGCACATTTTTGTACGTCTGTATATACCCTCTTTTCGAGGGTGGCACTCCCTGTATGATTTAGGTAACTCACAGTGGGCATGCGCAACATCTGTCCTATGCTATGTACGGACTCTAGGGAGTACGTTATTATTTTGTCGAAAGGTACTACTGTACACAACAATTATCCTACGCGGCTGCTCTGCGAGAGCAGCGCGTGGCATTCAGATAGAATTGCGGATGTAGTATTCGAGTACTCACTGTCTCGACTTATTTTTATGAAGATGACGACACGCGAACCATTGCATAACGTGTAGCCCTCACTCACAATGTCGACATCAGAGCAAAGCAGCACTTATTTCCCCTCTGTGCTAGTTGCATTAAAACCCTACTGGTAATCGTCCATGTAGTAAACGTGGGTAGACGGTGGGTTGAGTTTCCGTTGCCATACTGGGTTGCTTCGTACTTTGACAAAACGAATTTCAATAGTCTGCTGTGCTCCACATATCCAGTAGAAGAGGAAGCTGGTGTGAACGCCCGCCATTATTTGGTACATTGGAAGGAAGCTTTTGGGTGTGTCTTAATACAGATGGAGGGAAGTATTTCAAGGTTTCCTCCATGTGGGTCTAGTGTGCCAATGGGACATGAACAACAACAAACAATAGTCTAATATGGGGCACCAAAGGAGGGTCTTATGATTGACGGACGTCTAGTAACGACGTCTAGTTCCAGACTCGCAGTCGTGGCATGTTTTGCCACGAAGAGTCGACCAACGAGGAATAGTGCACAATGTATTTCTTCACACTGTGGGCCTGTTGTACGGCAATTAGCAGGTACACGGTAAATACTGTGTAACAGGTTTTGCGTGAACGTCTAATAAACGAGCCATACGAACATGCAAAAGTAGTCATAAGGAAAGACCTAGCCACACCCAAGCACGCAGAAGTCGTGTTTTTTATCTTTTGGGATAAAGGCTGGCCGTGTGCGTGCAGGGTTGCACTGTAATATGACCTTTGGCCGTATATGCATATATATATATATATGATACTATAGCTGTGTACGACTGTTCGTATGACATGTATGTAGTATATATGATACGTAGTATGCATGTAATGCGTGTCTGAGCGGGCGCTTTCCAGCAATATAACTATTGGCAGTGGCTTTTTCGCTGGCCTTTCCCATTCGGCCGCGGTAGCATATGCGTATATATATACCAGGTATATGATATTATAGCTGTGTACGACTGTTCGTATGACATGTATGTAGTATATATGATACGTAGTATGCGTGTCTGAGCGGGCGCTTTCCAGCTATATAACTGTTGTCAGTGGCTTTTTTGCTAGCCTTCTCCATTCGGCCGCGGTAGCCGCTGTCCTTGGATGCAGTTGGTTTGCTCCTGGCTCTGCGTATGAACGTACATATCGTACATACGTACTTCGCTACAGGCTCGTTTTCTAGAAGCGATTGATGGGTGGACGACGTGGATTTTGATATTTGAAGAGGTTAATGAGTAAAGAACAAGAGAGCGAGAACCAGATGTATGTGTTTTGACATGCCCTCTACTGTTGGGACACAAACGGGGTACGTACTGCAAGTATGGGGCGGCCTTGCGCCGGTTTATTTGTACCATACACAACACTTGCATCATCGTATTACTCCACCAATACTCTCCTCATTTCACTGATCCACCAGTACTTGCCTCATTGTATTTCGGTACCAGTACAGATGTTGCGAGCGAAACGGATCAAGGGCCCGGGACGGCCGCCATGGATTGAGATCAACAGCGCACTCACCGCTACACCGTACAGCGTTATTATACCGCTGGGTAATTCGTTTTGGTTAGCACCAGCTGGTTGACGAGCCGTGTTACGACGGTAGAGGCTGCAGTTTCGAGTCCGAACGTGTATCACTGACGGGATGCCTCAACTGAAGAGCTACCCGTTATCTTTCAATCCGACGCGTATTTTACCGCTTGTTTTCGTCAGACGTAGTGGCAAGATAGGGGTAGCACTTAAGGCTAAAATATTTTCTGAATAACGACGCTCCTTATATAAACCCAAATCTTCGGAATGTCACTCTTATTTTGCAATGTGATTTTTTTTTTGTTTACGTATTACTACCTATAGGCCATGGGATTATTCGTGGGGTTGTACTTTCAGTTTTTGGGTGGGGTATTGAGCTCGTCATGCGAGCAGCCGCAGAAAACGAAGGGTGCACCTCTCGTCCGTAGCATGTGTCGATGGGATTGGGTAACAGGCTTACACTTTTTCTCAAACTCGGTTGTTGGGTGTGATACCAAGCTCCTCAAGGAGAGAGTCTCAGAAAATATCGGTGATTCCCCCGTCGCAGTACGCGTCTAACACTATTAATAGTATAATTTATACACCCATCGTACGAGGAGTACCGATTTTCAATTGTTGCCCTTCGTCTTGCCATACACCTCCCCCTCTTCCATCCACCGCCTGTGAGCAAATCACCAACTCTCTAAAGGACAAGGGTAGTGACTAAAAGCGAAACAGGTCAAGGGCCCGGAACGGCCGCCCTGGAACGACTTCCACAACACATTAACCGCTCGTGCATCGTACAGATGATGTTTTGCGTCAACACTAACAATGCACCGATACTCTGTGATCAAGTTGCTTTATTATGCAAGCGTTATCCTGCTTCGTGTCATATATCATTCGCTTTGGTCCACCGCCACAACAAAACCCCAACTATCTAAACAACAAGCGTGGTGGCTAAAAGCAAAGCAGGTCAGGGTCCCGGGACAGCCGCTCGCTCTGGAAAGAGTTCCACAACGCATTCATCATTCACCGGTACATCGTTCAGATACTACCGCTGGATAATTAGTTTGCGCGTTGTCACTACAGCAATAATGCGCCCATCGTAGTATACTACCAGGTACTCTGTAGCATTGGTTCCCACATGTTGTCCTGCTTCGTGCCATATATCGCCTCCACTTATTATTTCGTCCACCGCCACAGCAAAACACCAACTCGAATTATCTGGAGAACAAACGTGGTGACTAGAAGCGAAACAGGTCAAGGGCCCGGGAAGGCCGCCTTGGAACAACTTCCACAGCGCGTGTACCGCTACAACATCGTGAATATGATACTGCTGGAAAAATCGTTTTGCGTTAACAGTCGTAATACTGCACCCATCGATAGAGTTCATCTACAAAAAGTGTTGCCCTGCTTCGGGTGTCCCACATTACGGGTGTGGCACATTATCACTGCACATTACCCATACCCAATAAAGGCCGAAAAACGTGCCTCCCCGCGACGTGCCATGGGGCAAAATGGTTGGGAATGTCCAAGAATGTGTATCACTGCCTGCTTCGTGCCATATATTATATATGGCCTCCAGTTCGTTGGTCCACCGCCACAACACAACCAACCCCAACTATCTAGAGAATAAACCACCGTGGTGACCAAAAGCGAAAGAGGTCAAGGGCCCGGGACAGACCCGCGGGTCGTACGGGCAAAATGGTTGGAAATGTCTAATAATGTGTATCACTGCCTGCTTCTTCCCATATATTATATATGGCCTATCCTTCGTCAGTGATACACATTATATATGGCCTATCCTTCGTCAGTGATACACATTATTAGACATTTCCAACCATTTTGCCCCATGGCACGTCGCGGCACGTTTTTCGGCCTTTAT
>JAYJMJ010000001.1:7483585-7504381 GCA_036873875.1 Laminaria ephemera
GTGGGCAAAAGGCCGACCTTCTGAGCACCTTCTGGAAAGTCAGCTATGACGCAAAATTCCCAGAACGTCGGCAACCTACAAACGGCAGCCTTTGGAAGCACCTTTTCGAACGCCAAAAACCACGCCAAGCTCACAGAAGGTGGAAAAATTCGCACGTTTTGTGATATTTGACGTTCCAGAAGGTGCTCAGAAGGTCGGCCTTTTGCCAACCTTCGACTATGTCGGCAGAAGGGGGGGGTCCCGTCCACCCGTGCTGACATCGCAATAGACCGTTTGGTATGCTCATTACACTCATGCCGTAATGCGACGCTTTGCTGCTTGATGACCTCATTAGGATTTGGTATATTCGAAGCGACCACCCCATCTACCTGAGATGCGCCCCCCCTTTCCAGTTGACTCCCCCCCCCAAACTCCCAGCTGACGGTTTTGCAGGGCACGCGTTTCCTCGACCAGGCCTTGTAACATTTGAAGCGCTTCTGTCAGCTGCTCGATGATCGAAGTGATCCGCATCGTGTTTCCGCTAATTTGATGGTCACCATCGAAAACCCCGCCAGCCACGACTCCCCGCCCCCAAACGCGCCAATAGTTGCATTTTCCGCATTGTGTGCAACCTCACATCCCCCGGATACCTCCACAACCACACCCTGGGCAACAGCAGCGCCAACATCAGCAACCGCGTCCGCCGTGGCAGCTGTCATCGCCTCGTCGTTTTTCGAATCCGCAGCCACCCCCCCCTCCCGTAGCAGCAGCAGCAGCAGCAGCAGCAGCAGCCACAGCAATAGCAGCAGCTGCCATAGCCTCATCGTTTCCCACATTCCTCGGAGCGGCAGCGGCGGCAACCGCAGCAGCAGCCGCAATTTCGCTAGCCCCCCCTCTTGCCGCGTCGACACGGATTGGGTGCGCCGATTTTCATGCAGCAGCCTCAGCAGCCGCTGCTGCTTGTGCAACAAGGTGATGACTCATTTTTCTGTTCCCCCTTGTTCTTTCAACTGGCCGACCTCCTACCCTGTTCCAGAACAACCCTGATCGTACACACCGTTACGCAGAGTCCAATAATACGAGTCATTTTACCTTCTCTCTCAGCCTCTGTCTTTCTGCTTTAAACATCTGTACTTCCAACCAAACTTTAAATCCATTCCTCATCTCCTCTCTCCTATCCGGCCGATGACTCAGTAACTCTCCACAAACCCCAAATCTCCTGCGTTCAATCTTCCACGTTATTTCTCGTTTTTACAGTTTTCGTATTTTCGACTTTTATTTCCTTCCATATTTTGTTTTTGTGAAAAATGTGATTTATTTTTCTTCTATTTCTTCCTTTTATTTTTTGTAAGTGTGGATAAAGAGGAGACCAAAGAAGTCTTTCCTTTTTTTCATGTTTTTTCTGTGAAAAAATAAACTAAAAATATACTTCCATGATGTAAAAAAAAACGCTACAAAAAGGAAAACATTTCGGTTGTTGGCTCTCTCGATTTGTCCAACCAAGCACTTGAACGTCTCCTCTCCTATCCTTTCTCTCTCTTATACATATTAGATCATACATACGAGTGTCCGTAAATTTTCAAACAGCACAGGGCCGAGGCTAGGCGGCGGGACGCGGGGTGAGGCTGGCTCCACCCCGCGCCCCGCCCAGCTGACAGGCCCTCATGCACGTGCCAATGATGGCCTCGCCGACTCCGTGTATACATTTATTTACCGAATGGCGGCATAAACTCTAATTCGTGCATACGAAGCGAAGGGACGTACTGTATGGTATATTCCAATTGCAGCAGGAAGCCGTAGGCTGAAGCTATCTACTAAGCAGCAGCAGTAGAGAAGTATCACTGTGACCCGCGTGCAGAGCAACCCATCTTCACGCTGTAAGCAAAGGGATCTGTCTGTTGCGGAGTTTTCTTTACAATCCCAAATCCCCGGCTTTTATAGTTTACTCTCAGGTCGAATTCCATAACTTTATAGCCATCCCCTCCCCCACGTTATCGAAGTTCATAAGCAATCTGGTTATGTCGCCAGTCACTCATCAATTCTATTTTGATCTGAAAATAGTTTGGCTGTATGCTACCAACCGGGATTTTTAAAGTTCTGTCTTTGATCGCTCACGAATTCGATGCTTCCTGAGCCTTCTTTAATGATGCTCTGTCACGACAACCAACCGTGACTGGTCTGGTCGGGCAAATCGTGTTTTTACATGTCGCAACGTATCACCCGCCCGTCTATTTCTATATTTTCTTGTCACGACGATAGCCGCTAGCTGTCGTAGCTGTCCAGCTACACCTCCATCCATCGCGACCTAGATCAGGGGCTACGTCTTAATTTTTTTCTGCCGTCACGACAACAGCGGCTCGCGGGTTGTTGTAGCTGTCCATCCATCTCTTTTTCCGTCATCATCACCATCTATTGTTGCGACTGAACTCAGTGGGTTTACGGGGCCCGAGCGTATGTGGTGTGCGGGTGGGGTCCTGATGACGTAGCGAGGGACACAACAGCCCGGTATTGCGGGGCTCGAGCGCACGCACGAGGAAGAGTAATGTGCATGACCATGGACCCTTGGTTGCTTTCTATGTTTTCATGATACCTCTACATACTGCAATTGAATATAAATTGTAAAGTACAAATCACAGCAAGTCACAATTATTATGTTTTCAGCGGAGGCGTGGCAAGGCCGGGATCGTCACAACATACATACGAGTAATAGTATGGTGGGGAGCATGCATTGACCTGGACGAGGATTGAGCATCGCCATAAAGCTGCATGGAGCCTTGGTTACGTTTCGTGTTTACATATCGGTACATATATCGAAATTTGAATGTAGGAAATCGCACACCACAGCAGCATCAAGCAGCAGCAGGTCACAATTTTCAGGTATCGTATTTGAAGTAATTAGCTGAGACGTAGCGAGGCCGAGATCGATAGAGTATCCGTCATGTTTGCGAGCAACGGTACAGGGCCGGGCGGGGCGGCGGAGGGGGCGTAGCGTCACCTCGCGCCTCACCCAGCTGACAAGCCCGCGTGTTCGTTATAGCTGTGGCCACATCGCAGGTGCATGCCCAGGAAAGCCTCTTCGACTCCTTGGTTTGGGTTTCATTGTGGGTATAGATGCGCACAAAGCCAACAGGAAGGGAAGAAGTAGATCCGCATGCTGATGTGTCGTTCGTGCCGCTACGCGGTCTTTGTGATCTCATACATACAAGTATCTGGCTCTTTTTTCTAATAACACAGGGACGGGGTGGGCAGCGGGGCGCGGAGTGGGGCGCAGTCTCACCCCCCGCTCCACCCAGCTGACAATGCCTCGTGTGCGTGCCAATGACAGCCTCGCCTAATCTCTACATGTCTCTGTTTGCTGACTGACGGCATACACCTCCAAATTCGTACATACCAAACGAAGTGATGTACTCTGTAGTCAATGCTAATTGCAGCAGGAAGCGGTAGACTAAAGCTAGTAGCTACCTGGTACTCAGCAGCAGCAGAAGAGGAGCGTTACTGGGACCCGCGTACAGGGTGACCCCTCTGGACGCTATTGTTCCCAGTGAGTTTAGTCAGTGGGTTCTGTCGCCGAGTTCTTTGACAATCCCCACACCCCCTGCTTTTCAACATCAGTTTCATGTCCAATCTCATCATATTCTAGCCATCCCCTCACCTACTTAATCCAACTTCATAAACGATCAATCTAGCTCTGTCGCCAAACACTCATCGACTCGATATTTGATCTGACTTATACCAGAAGAGTGGCAGTAATGAGGATTTTTCTGACCGTGCGAATTATCCATCATAACTGCATTAGGTAAGGCTGACCGCCATCACTCCCACACACCACTCAACTGCAGTCTGGTGTATTATGTGCGTAGTTCGGGTAATAACGTACGAGTATCAGTTTCATGTATCGTACTGTTTCGATGGGTTATTAATTAGCTGTGAGTTGGACCGGTTGAGTGGTCAATACTCAACTTTACCATATGTGAGGACCGCTCGTTTTGTGTACGAGGCAAAAGGTCAAAACCGAAAAAATGGGTCGATTGATTCGTTGGTATCGGTTCACCAAGCCACCGGGAACGTCGGCTATCCTGCTGCACGAGCAGCAGACAGCAGCTGCGAACAGAGGCAGCAATAGATGGAGGACTACTACCTCAGTCTGCGGCAGTGACACGTCGGCTGGCGCCGTGCTGTAAGCATCATATTCCGCACCGATCTCATCATGCACCACCATGTCGAGGAAAATGCATCATCGGGCTAAGTAAGAGATCTAAACCTTTTTTAGCACAATACGAGCACTCGATTTTGGGAGAGTGACCGAGGCACTCATAAGAGCAGCCATAGAAACCCACTACTTTAACACGAGGGCTTCGGACTCGACTCAGGTCAGTAGCAGTATGTCTGCAACGTCTCCCGTCGTGGGGTTACTTGTGACGCTCGTGGCGATAAAGTGCGTGGAGTTGTGCTTCGAAAATGAGCCCAAACCTGTGTGTTTCGATGCTTGAAAAACAGAAATTGGCTATCCCCCGGCACCTTGAGTATCCCGCCCACAGAGCCCCACGAGACCGAGCAAAGTGCTGCGGATGGGGGCGAGAGTCCATTTGAGCGGCCTTGAAGGCATCAAGGAGTGGGATGCCATGTGGGAACCGCAGTAGCGAAAGTTGCTGTCGTCGCCTAAAGCGCTCGAGTATGTGGTATTGCCGCATGCCCGCCTAAACAATGCAGCGTTTGTTTATACCGAAACCCCTTCCAGCGCTAATTTGTTTTTTTTTAGCGAGGGGAGATGAGAGGCGGAAAGCTGACCACTCAAATCGAGCTCCCTCTACGAACTCATGACGACTTCACATGAAACCGGCGAGAGAATCTTCTCCCTCTCCTGCTCGTCAATCCGACCCCGGACACATCGCGATCGGCTGAGTGTGCGTCGTGCAATGTGCATTCTAGGCCGGCGACAGCCACACCGACACACAGACATACATTCATACGTACAGATGTCAGTTTTGGAAAAACCATAATATCGGCACCCTCAAACTATTTGTTTTACTCGACTTCCTTTGCTTGTGCGTCCGCTGCTGTATGTACGTGCGCGATCCAACTAGGAAGAGGAATCTTTGAATCCTCATTATGAGTTGCCTCTATGCCTCCAACCGGCATTTCTGAAATTCTGCCCCCGATCGCTCACGAACTCGGTACTTCGTGTGCCTTTTTTTATTGGTCTCCGTTGCGCCAACCTGCACTTTGATAGTCAGGTCTTGTCGGATACTTGGCGCAGTTAAATATCGCAGCATATCACCCCTCATCTGATTTTCTCTGCTCCTGTCACGACGACAGCTGCTAGCTATCGTAGCTGTACAGCGCTATCCGGCTACCTCTCTCTCCATTTATCACTACCTAGATCAGAGGGTCTGCGTCCATGATTTTTCTCCGCTGCGGTCACGACGATAGCTGCTGGTTGTCGTAGCTGTCCAGGTACCGAACTCGGTGGGTACCGGGCCCAGCGTGTGTGTGGTTGTTGTATTGGGGATGTGGCGATGTACACAGCAGCCATGCGGGGCTCGAACGCATGCATTCGTCTGAACGAGGATGGGCCCTTAGTTACGTTTCATGTTTTCATACCGGTACAAACTGTACAGCAACACTGAAGTTTTAAATTTGAGATTGCACGTCACAGCACGTCACAATTTTCCGGCTTTCAGCAAGATACGGCGAGGCCGAGATTGACACAGAGAGGTACACAGCAGGCTTAGACCGATACAGAAAAACAGCAAGTCCGACGTCGATACAGAGGTACACAGCAGGCCGATATCGATACTGAGATTTACACAGCAAGATGCATTGGAAGGCTCGAGCGTTTGGTCGGGACGACGATATTTCGTCTCTAGGGCGGGAGCTGACCGGAGCATGAGCGTCATTTGTCGGATAGCAGCATGGATACAACACATGCATCGGCCTACAAACGGTGCGAGTTAAAGTGTGGTGTTGATGTTTTTGTTGTCTTCGTGAACAGAAGGCAGAATAATCTGCCCCGAGGCCGAGGTATGTGCGACTTTTTCTTTTGCATATGTATCTCACCCCCACTGCAGCATTATGTTGGAAGGTGTAGGACTCTAATGTCTGACGACAACAAGGAGGACTCGGCATAATCGCGGCGAACAAGGCAGGCATCTTTGATATGACAGAGGTATTTAAGGACGTGAAAAGGCAGGCAGCTTTGACAAGGCAGATGTATTTTTCGACGTATAATCGAGACTTCTGCATATATGTTATGTCGACATTAGTTCGTGATTCGTCATCTGTTTGTTCGACTCTGGCTGGGCCGCCGTACGGTGCTGATGCCGTGGGACATATATTCCTGTCCGATCGGGTAGTTTTTTCATCACTGACAACGTAGTCTCATCGGTACACCCAGCTCAGCGGTACGCTCATCTCACGTTTATTCCTTGCCCGATTGAACTGCTCCTGTGATTCTTTAGTACACACTCGTATGAAAAAAAGATTTTCGTCGTTTGGTGGCCGAACAGGCGTGCGAGGGGGTCCACTTTGGAATGAAGCGGAGGTGTGCAGGTTTCGTCCAGTAGTCAAAAGGTGAGAAGCATCAGCAGCGATAGTCATCGCGCGGTGCCCCTCCGATAGTGTATGCAGCTCCGTCGTCGATTGGTGTATGACCGAATAGCTGCAGACCGTTTCGGCGCTCTGCGCCATGCACGGTGGGCTTGTTGTCCTCACACAGCTTATACTGAAGTTTATATTGTTGGTTTCTGTATGTGTCTTGATTGGTAGTGGTTGGTGTTGTGAGTGAAGTGGACGATGGCGGCGCGACACGTGCGCCACCACAACGAGATAGCGCAACAGTTTCGCTTGTGTGTTTGACGTTGAGGCTGTGCTGCAGAAAATTTATCTTTTGTTGTTTTCTGTGTTCGTCTATAACGACCTGCGTTAACATTTTCCATGGTAGTATACTCGTAAACTGTTGCTGTTTATAGGATACTGCTTGCTGTTGTTGCGTGCAGGCGTTGACAAAAACAAAACATCCATTAACAAACTGTACCGACTGCTACTGTTGCGGCTTCTTCGTTCCAGAAAAGCAGCTACTATTTGATTGTCGTCGTACTGTAGTCTAATCCATCCGTTATCGTGCCAAATTGTTTGTGGGCAACGCCCGGTTGAGAGCTAAACGCAGGGGTGCGTCCGCAGAGTCCCGTCCCGTCTTTCACGAAACCCGTCTAACTACAGGTCTTGACACCCCGATATAGAGACAGTGTGGGCTTGGTCGGAGACCTTCGTCTGGAGATCCTTCTAGGCGGCATCGACGATTATCACCAGCCTATGTTCGTGGGCAATATTCACCGGCGCGTTTGCATGGAGACGGTTCTGGCCGGGGTTCCAATAGCTTGTGAACACGGTGTGTTGAGTCTATATCCAGACCTAGCTGCAGATATCCTGAGATGGGACAACAAATTGATAAATATGCTGCCCGGTGATACTGCCCCTAAGTTCCCGTAGCCTCCTGCTTGACCGTATCTCGACGACGGCGTTGGGAGTTATACTGTGAGTTCACAACTGTTGATTGGCTCGGAGGGGCGTCTAGACGCTAGATTGTCATGCTTGCCTCTAAGCTCCGACATAGTTACTAGTCGTCGATAGTCAACACACGTGTACGCTCATCATGGTATCTTGCGATCCATTTGAGACCTATTACATGGGGGGGGGTGCTTCCCATTGCGCGTCTAGGCCAAAACGCCTGATTTTTGCGTGCTCTCACTAGCTGTGTTACTCGTTTTCTGTGTCCCTTGTCCAAGTACTACGTTTAATGCACCAGAACGGTTCCCTGCACTCAATGAAAAAGTTACACGTAAACGAGGCTGCACCCGGAGAACATTCGCTGTACAGCAGTCACCCTAATGTATAGTAGTACGAGTAGTACCAAGCTCTGTAGGTACATCATGGATACAGTACAACACCGTCTTCACGATATGGGGTAGTACACCTTTTTCGTGACTAGTTATTGCGCTGTTCGAGCAGACCCCCAACGACCGGAAAACTGGTCGAACAGAAAGAAAGTGGTGATCATTCCGAACACATTTTCTATGCAGAAGCCACGGGACCACCATGGCAAGCTCTTTGGAATCGCCTACAGCCCACCTGCATTTTCTCCATCCAAAATTACTGCTGGTGCGACTCGTCCATACAGCTACTTCAGGTTCTACGTATACTGCGACTACTTCATGACCCCATCGGCTAGTCATCCATTACAGCAACGTCGTCGCCGAGCTCACCAACCTCTCCACCACTGCCAAAAATGAAGCCTCCATCAACTTAAGACGAGGAATAAGTAACTCCGACTATATTGTTTATCTTTTGAATTGCGTTTTCATCTTCGTTTTTCTAGGTCATGGGAGAGAGAGATTTCTCCCTTTGGCCAGATACACCTATCGGAGCCTCCTGCATCTCCTATGTATCCCGCCTACATAATTACCGTCTCTCCCTAATATGATACCAGCTGGGTTCCTAACTATTACCGTCAACAGTCGCCTCGGATGACCAAGCCTCCGAAACGTACCGAACAATTCGCCTCGTCCGATCTAGAACTCAAACTTCACATAAACAACGAAAATCTTTACGGGACCCCGGCTACCCCTACCTCTCATCTCCCCTCCCCCCCCTCCATTCGAAAGAAAAAAATGGGGGGCGGGCGGGAGGGAAAGAAAGACTCAAACGCCTGGCTTGGTTGAGCAATCTAGCGACTGTCTCATGTCTGCTCACGTTATCAGCAAGAGCCCCGACTCGCTTGCGTTTGGCGTGCATTTGCAATCCTGCACGCGACGAGTCCTGCGCGAGACTGCTCGTGGGTTGCTCAGTTCCGATTGCTACCATGAAATCTGACCCAGATCCCCGACACAGATATGCCTCATTTTCACTGGAAAAGTTGACGTCGTTTTGACCGTTACTTTATTTTCGGACGTTTACAGACAAACCTATCCTTTATTGCTTATCTTTCTAATTGCGTTGTCGACCGGTCTCACGCTAGGGGGTCTACCCCCATTTCCAGTATTGCGTTTGGGCCAATCGGGAGAGTGACTCATTATTTCTGTTCAAACAGGATTTTTGTTTATTTGGCGAAGCGCAAGTGACACGAATCCCAAGGTAGTGCATTTCGCTAAATCCAAAATGCAAAAAAGCTGAAATACCGCTAACAAATAGGGTAGTGACTCTTCCGAGTGACTCCGGACGGCTGAAAAACCAAAACTAAAGATGCCCACCCCTTCCGTAGCGCCAGTCTGTCATTATTGCTTTTCTGGGTCGTGGACGGGAGAGATTTCTTCCCTTGGCCGGATACATCTATCGCAGCGTCCTGCTATCTCCTATGTATCACGCCTACATATTTCCCGTCTCTCTGTCCCTAGTATGATACCAGCCGGGTTCCTAACTATGACCACCTACAGTCGTCTCGGATGACCAAACCTCCGAATGGTGCCGTACCATTCGTCTCCTCCTATTCCGAGGAAACTTGAGACTACTGTTGCCGTACACTAGTTATCATTTCCTACCCAGGGCTGTACCTTCCCCCGGTTGTCAATCTTTCCCTTGGCTTGCCACGACCAGCTTACGTGGCACTCTTATCGAATCATCTATGATATTGTGCGTGACACTGTATGCCTTGCACGCGTAGGGTCTCCACCGCCCTTCTCTCTGAATCGTTCGATCCGATATGCCTCCTCGGACTGCGAGCGTGGTCGCTCCCCCGATACGCAACGAGTGCAGGTCGAACGCATCGGGATTACGACTTGACTTCGCTACCAACTCCATAATTGCTCGAAGGGCACGATCGTACCTCACCACTAATACAGACTTGCCACAACAATATGAGGAGAAGGGGGCGTGGTCGGGAACGCCAGAGAAGCATGACTCCCAACCCCAACATAAGGGCAACGGCACCGCCGTCCGCCATAACGGACGACCTCGAACCGCGAACCTCGTTCCGAGTCCGCACGCGTACGGTTCCAAGCTGTACCTGGTCACCCTTCTGATCCTCAAGACGCGCATCTACATAGTCGGCCCGTTGCCATGGCATGCATTCAAACTGTGTGCCGTTGGCGTAAACCGCGACGTCACCCCGCATCATGCCATGCACAGGGTACGCCACCGTAGATTCGGCGGCAAACCTCTCGCCCGACGGTGTCACCGGGCAACAACTCAGACCTTACCCCAGCCACAAGACCTTCACCTCCAGACCCCATGGGAGGTTGAGATTGCCCCCCCCATTGGAAGTATACCGAACAAGACGGGTAGGCGAACGCGGCGGGGAATTCACGCCGCCACGTGGGACCGTAGACATACCCACCCACACGTCCACGAAAACACCTCCACTCCGACATACGGACACACACCCACACACCTGCACAGCCACCCACATGTTGAGTGCCCACTGGACCAAGGGCGTCGTGACCGGTAGCTCCACTCCTTCATTCCGACGGATACACTGTAAAGACCTGTAGGCGAACGAGGTAGGAAGTTCCCATTGTCCCCTAGGATTGTAGACACACACAACAACACATCTACACCCCCACGCCCACACATGGACACACACCCGCACACCTACACATATGTTGAGCGCATACTGGACCAAGGGGTGTCGTGACCTGTAGCTCAAATCCTCCATTCCGATGAATATGCTGTACGGCAGCGAATATCCCGGAATGTGTACAAACATATATTCTGCCAGGTTACCTGGCGCACGACACCTAAAGTCAGACGTAATCAATGCCCAGGCCATGCGGCTGTCTGAATTTCTCGACTTCTACACGCCCGGTAGCCCATTAACCTGCCAACTGTGCTCCAAGACTGGCGACCAGACACGTGCGCGCGCCTAGTCGACCTCGAAACTGAGTTTTCGCGGCCTCTCCATCCGCCTCGCTAGCTACTCGAACAGCCTCTAACTGGCAGGCCGGGTGTACTTGCAGTCTTCCTGATCCGGCAGCTGCGCACTGCCCCGCGTAGCAGTTACTAGACCTGCCGCCCTCCTTCGAATAGATGGGGTGGGTGCGCTCCTCGGCTCGCGGCGAGACCTCCGTCGTTGCCACGCGCGGGTGCCGTATTCCCTTCCCCTCCGGTCGTCGCATTGCTCTAACGACCGTTCTTCGTCCCCGGGCCCCGCCAGGCCAGTGCCCTCCCACCAATCCCAGATGCCGATGGTGTCTCATCGCACGAATTGATGCGTGTCCGAGTCCGCGTGAATCAGACGGGTGAAGGGGGGGAGGAGGGGGGGGCGTGAATACCGCGTTCCAAGTGTGAGGGAGGGGAGGCGGAAGGAGGGTGGATACCCCTCATCCCCCCGCGCCTCGATGGTGACGTGTTCTCTACACGAGAAACCTATGCGAAAAATAGGGGAGAAACCCCCAAAAGTTTTGACGGGGTGAAGCGACGTGGCAGCGTCGTGCCTCCACTCGTACAACCAGCGATTATGATGGCTACTTCTAGATTGGTTACTTCCCTGTACCCAATGTGCTTATCAGACGGGACGAACGAACCCACGACACTCGTTGGAGGTTGATGTGTCCGGGAGCAGAGAATTAACCCCCCGCACAACACTGACTTCGGAAACAGGGGAAGTAGTACGATAGTTGCATCACAAGGCAGTACGTACGATGTACTCGGCATCGTTATCCCGTACCTATACGCTTCTTTGTTTGTTTGCGTTTCTCTATTCTTTCTTCCTATTTTGTTCCATTCGTACAACCATTTTACGGACAGATTCGTGGTCACGTGCCCACACAGGGTGACTCTCTCTTTTCAGTCGTATGCAGAAGGGGGCACCCAGGTAACTCGTGTAGTTGGCCATTTATGAGGCGACAAGAACGTGAACAGACAGCACAAAGGTGCTGTCTTCAGTGCGGAGATTCCACTAAACCTGAACAGTAACGTAGCTCTGCGTCGATGTAGGACAGCGCAACGACGCAATATCAGTTGCTAACGGGGATCTAACAATACCGTTGCGTCGCTCAGGCAGAAACAAGCAGTGATTGTGCGCTTCGTTTTCTCTCGTGGTGTTTGCCTCACTCGCCCCCAACGACGCACTTGTTCGTTATAGCAATTGTCAAGACAGAAGGACGGAATCTCGACCCTGGAGCACCCACGACTCCGCCACGGTGTCTATCCTCGTTGGCGTTATAATCGTCAATTTTTCTCCCAGATCGTGGCACGATGCTGCCGACGCAGAACAGTGGAGATAATGTAATCTATGTTGTGTTTGCCTTTGTTTGTTGGGTCTCGTTTTCGTGTTTCTGCCAATATGCGTCCACCAAGACAGACCCAACCCAAATAAAGAATACCTTTACGTATGCTTTTTTCTTGTTTCGGTTCTTCTCCAAGGGGAAAATTCGTGGCATCACGAGGGTGACTCCACCCTCGAGCTACCCCGTCCGCCGTCACTCCGCGGTGACGTCTGCCCCGGTTGCGGTTCAAAACCACTGAGTGATCGCTGGCGGTACGGTACAGCCGTCGCGCGCACGGACATGTATAGGTACCTACGTATTTGCAGCATAGATCCGACGGCACCATGATATACACATATCTACACCATTTGCCTCAGGGATCATATGAATAGTACAGTGTAGTTTTCGCCCCCCCACTTCCATGTCCCCGTCCACGTAACGTCGCCGTTGGCGTGTTTTTCTCTATCGAGGAGACTATGCCCAACGGGAGAGAGGCAATCAACGGATACATTATGACAGGGGGAGTAGTGGCGGCGTGGTAGCGTCGAGCCCCTCCCCACTCGTACCGCCTACGCTTGTATGCCTACTCCGCATCGGGTACTATCCTGTCCAAATTGTGCGTATCCGGCGGGACGTACGAGCCCACGCCATGCGGCGCGTCTCGCCTGTTCGGCGGAAGGATATCGCCTCGCACCAACATACTTCTTCAGGAAACAGGGAAAGTGGTCGGTTGGTGGTATCACGAGGCAAGACGTTAATTTTCTCGCTTTTCTTTTAAATTCGTATCGCATCGCACACGTTACGAACAACTAGTGGTTGCGCAACGCACCCTCCCCCCACACACCCCAGGTGGTTGTCTCCTCTCTGGTATAAGCAGAGAGTACAACTCACACATCTACAATCAATTTGCGCCTTTTTTTTATGAAACCAGACCAGGCGGCGGGGGGGGGGGGGGTTACCATGGACAGAGCAGCTACCTAGATTGACGGCGAAAGGAACTGTGCGTAAACCGGAGCTATCATCGGCGGATCCTGCGCCGATTGGATGTTGTCCTTGTGTATATATATATCTGCGTCCCGGGAATCAAGGGCCCCATGGATATCGGTAAGTGTATTTGTCTGCGCCCTAGACCAGGCATCTTATATATGTTATTACCAGTACAATGCCGTTTGAAGCTCTGGTACTTGGCGCCCAACGGGACGATCGGGTGTATAGTGCCATTTTGACGCTCCACAACGGAGGCTGTACCGTTCGCTGGCGACCCGGTACAGCCGGCGAACGCCAGGAACCATATCTAGAGGAGTAGGTATATATAGCTATCTATACCCGGTGACCAACTGCCCCCGAAGACAATATCTGTATATGTCTGCATCATGGCCCAGGCGTCGAAAAAAACTAATTACGGGTACGTAATATTAGTGTACTGTCATATTTGATAAGACATTTATAGCGCCAAACAAGGAGATAGAGCAACTCCACCATATGCGTGCGAAGGGCGACTGCACCCGTGAACGACCGCATACCACGATTATTTTCGTGACGGCGGTCGCCCCCCGTGTGACTCCACACGGGAGACTGTGCTGCTCGCTGTCGACCTCGTGCGGCCGTTGCGAGCCAGCAAGTGTAACTGCCTCAGAATCAGGCGACACTAGGTCATTAACTCTGTCTTACCTACTGCATCAGTGACCCTATAATGTAATGCAATGTAGGTTCTGTTGGCGCGCAGTACGCATCATGCGATAGTACACGGGTACGTACTAGTAGTGTACCGTCATATTTGTTCAGGTCTTTTTGGCGCCAAACAAAGCGATAGGGCGACTCCACACTATGCGTGCGAAGGGCGACTGCACCCTTGAACGACCACATCCCACGATTTTCGTGGCGGCGGTCGCCCCCGGTGTGACTCCACACGGGAGACTGTGCTGCTCGCTGACGGCCTCGTGCGGACGTCGCGAACAAGCAAGTGCACCTGCCTCAGAATACGGCGACACCAGGTGATTAACTGTGTCTGACCTACTGCATCAGGGATCCAATAGTGTAATGCAATGTAGTTTCTGGTGGCGCGCAGTACGCATCGTGCGACAGTTTAATGCAGCACCTAGGCGACAGTACTGCTCGCTGATAGAACTAAACGGCCGTCGTGATCAAGCAAGCATATCGACGTGACAACATCTGCCCCAGAATAAGACGAGACCAGGTAACTATATGTGTCTCGCCTACTCTACAACGGCGGCTGTGCCGGTGGCTGGCGGGCGCGGTACAGCCGGCGCATGTTAGGAGAAATTTCTACAACAACAGGTTTTAATTAGCTATACTATACCCGGTTAGCGACTGCCCCCGATAACAAACATATCTGTCTGGTCATGGTCCGGGCGTCGACGAAGAATATATACGGGCACGTAGTAATAGTGTACGCCGTAGTTGTTCAAGCCTTTTCGGTGCTAAACACGACGATAGGGCGATTCCACCCTATTCATCACCGTTAAGCGACCGCATCCCCACGACGTCCGTGGCGGCGGTCGCCCCCCGTGTGGAGTCACACGGGCGACTGTGCTGCTCGCTATCGGCATCGTATGGCCGTCGCGAGCCAGCAAGTGTAACTGCATCATAATCCGGCGACACCAGGTTTAAAACTGTGTCTTACCTATCGCATCGGCGATCTTAGAGTGTAAATGCGGTGTAGGTTCTGTTCATGCGCAGTACCCATAATGCGATAATAGTGTAGTGCAGCACGTAGGCAGCTGTGGTGCTCGCTTACGGCATCGAACGGCGGACGCGAGTCAGCACGTATATCGGCGTGACGACATCTGCCGCAGCATCGGGCGATACCAGGTATGTTTGTTAATAGCTGTCATATCAACATGCATCAGGGACCCTAGGGAGTTTTGCCTTGTAGGCTCTTCTCAAGTAACGTGTGAAACTCCATCGCGGCGGCTCAGGTTGGCGGCATGGTAAAGGCTTGCGCTCCAGGGATTACTCGTACCAATACAATTCGTAGGTATTGTCCCAGTATGTATCCAGTATGTCCCTAGAGTGAGAAGACTACTCTTGCCATATATTTAGGTTGCGAACGAGTTTGGCGAGCAGTATAAGGAGCGTACATAGCCACCCTCACAAACTCCAGCGACTCCCGCGGCAGTGATACCAGGAAGGTACCTGGTAGTATTTCAGATTAGTAGACTATTCTGCTGTACATGTCTGTTACAACAAGGCCGTCTCGCTGAACACATCGTTCAGTATAGATCCTATCATTCTACGCGCACCGAATGGTGGGAATCAAGAGTACCCTTGAGTACTCTTAATATTACACCAGGAAAGATAAGCATAGACTACAACAGTACCTCCAGTATTGACCTATACACATACTGTACTGGTACGGGCGGATACCGACTGCTGTTCTCTCTGTAGCAGTAGCAGTGAACATATGCACATAATAAGTTTACACCAGAATTCGCACAAATTTACCTCGAAAATCTTTAGTATCAGGTTATAGCCCAACCCACGCAGTACAAAACCCCGAAATATACCCCGGACTACTATTGACATCAACACATATACCAAAAACGGAGTTCTAGACCAACACTTCCAATATTCATCTGTAAATGTACTGTCAGCTGCTGCTGCTGTTACTGTAGCAGCAGTGAAGCATCCATCACACACAGCAGGTGTACTGCAATACTGCCAGCAGCTGCTGCTGTCTCTGCATCAGCATCAGTGAAGCATCCATCACACACAGCAGGTAAACTGCAATATTGGCGATACTGCAGTATCAGGTATTATACTGGTATGATGTCTCACATACGTATCAGGGACTAGCGTAGAATGATGCCTATATTGCAGTCTAGGCTCTGACAAATGTCGTCTAACGAGCACAAGGTGGTCTGTCTGCTTCTCACAGCAGTATACACTGTAGGTGTACGAATGGGTGCGAATGATCTACATACCAACTATCACAGCAATCCATGCAGGCTCGAACGAAGCTTCACTATGCATCCGCGTGCAGAGCAACCCTTCTGAGTGCTCTGCATGGTACCTGGTACTTGGTATGTATCGGCGTCCCAGATGGTCTAGTGGGTTAACATCGCAACCACTACGGTCAATGTCGCGGGTTCGAGCCCCCCCCGAGTGCATACTCGTACTCATAGAGACTTTTTCTTGTGAAAACAAACGACTTGCGGAAAGCGCGAGAGCGCGAATAAGCAAAATTCGATGAAAATCGACGAGCGTTGGGAATGCTGAACCCTTTGCGCGATAAAAAAGCAGGCACGTACCGGGGGGGAGAAGGGACGACACCTGTGACCACGGCTTGTCCGGAAGCTGGAAAATAAAAAAGCGAGAAAAAAAAAAAGTATCATACTATCATACTGCTACAAGTCAGTTGTACGATGGGTACAATGTTTGCTACGTAGTTCATATAGGCTGTTGCTGAGTGTAATTTATACACGAACGAGCAAAATCGTGGTCCTGCGTCAGTGCGATAACCATTAGTGCGGGGCCCCAGTTTAGTGCGGTAACCATTGCATGTCACGACCTTTTATACATATCAAGAGTACGCACTAAAGTGCGGGGTCCCACGTTAGGCGTTTTGCCGCTCAAAAAACCAATTTTATAAACACCAGCTCGCGGGGGTCCCAAGATGCTCGTTTTATCATCACGAGCCAGTTCTCGATTGTCTGTGAGCCCTATCGATCTCTAGCTGGCAACCCCATGTACACCGCGCGCTCCACGTTTGGACAACGGTGAATCTAGCCCGATGCTGCTGTCGGCTGATTTCCCCCAGTTGTCTGCGCTGCTTGTCTGTCCAGTCCAGGTATGCAACCCAGGGTTCTCGCAAATGCCTGTCCTGGTTAAGCAACCCAGCGACTATCTCATGTTTGCTCAAAGAAGAGGCTCAAATGCCTGGTTGGGTGGAGCAATCCAGCGACCATCTCATGTCTGCTCACGTTATCACCAAGAGCACCAACTCCCTTGCGTTCGGTGTGCTTTTGCTAGCCAGCACGCGACAAGTCCCGCACAAGACTACTGGTGTGTTGCTCAGTTCTAATCGCTACCATGGAATTTGACCCAGATACCCGACACAAACATGCCTCATTTTCACAGGAAAAGTAAACGTCGTTTTGTCCATTACTTGTTTTCGAACGTTTACAGACAAACCTATCCATTGCCATCACCATAGTCACTATCATCTTCGTTTCCGGAAGGCATTGACTACCACAGCAGCGGCTAACACAGTGACTAGCAGATCATGAAACGGAGCAAGTACCACCGACAACCTCATAATTATCAATCAAATCATAAGCAAGTGAAATTTCGTTGTCTCTGGATGGCATTGGCTACTATGGCAGAGACTACCGCAGTATCGACTACTGATGGAGCGATACTGCAGCGGCGACTTCTACGGCAGAGACTACTACAACAGCAGAGACTAGTACAGGAACGACTACAACAATAAGAGAGGAAGTTGCATCAGTTTCGTCAGCAATTTCAGCTTCATCAACTGTGCCAGCTTCCTCAGCAACATCAGCTTCATCAGGTGCATAAGCTACACAGCTTCATTAGCATCTTAAACTATAAAATACATCAGCTACATCACCACCTTCATTAGCTTCGACGCCTTAATCAACTACTTTAGCCTCCTCACCTATATCAGCCGACGTCAGCAACGTCGACCACAACGGCTTCATTTGTTTTTTAGACTGGTGCCACAACTGGGGCGTATATCGTGGGGGGGGGCACCAATAGAACACCGAAAGCTGCAAGACACGTACTTGGTATATACCATGTGGCATTGTTCTACAAGTTAGTCAATTTGTTTTCGAGTTCAACGCAATGCACGGTAGCCTCTTACAAATGAGTTCGTCATCGAAATGGCAGTAGTCGCAACGTACCTGGTATGGTTGAACGGGTCACTGGTGCTGTTGGACTGACGGTTTTTGGGATTCAGAGAAACTTCGTCATATGCAGATAAATGGGCACAAACAATATATATGCACCTAGATGCTCGTCTACGACGATGCACCCCTTTTTATGATACTATTACTATACCGATATACCCGGTACCAGGTATATAACCGACCAGAGGCCTAAGCCCGAATATACCCCAGAAATCGCAGGGGGTGGGATCAGGGTATATACCCGAGCAATAGCCTAAGCCCTACCGAGCCCTTAAATCATAAGGGGTGGGATGAGGGTGTTTTGGGTGGATCAGAATGTATGCACAATACACAATACTCTGTGGGTAGGGGTGCATGGCGTATATGCGCATCTATGGGTGTATAAACATTGTTCAGCATGCACATTCATGCACATGCATTGGATCGAGTCGTCAAGCCCTACAGTGAAAGAGGCCACCAATTGCAACGATATTTCACTGTACAAGATCTAACTTGGAGGAATGTGAATTTGACGTATTTGACAGGCTTAACAGTGAATAAAGGCACCCGTTGTAACGACATTTCACTGCGTATACTTTACGTTAGGAGCCTATAAGGGAAATATTTCCAAGGAACATCGGTCGGAATTGGTTGCGACAACAGCAAGCAGCAACATTTGCAGACGCGACTTCCGTTGGACGTGTCAAGCAATAGCCAGCAGCAGCCTATTGTTGCGAATCTCAATTTGTCGTCGAGGTCCTACTTCCGTGTTTGGGCGCCACCATAGAGCACAGGTTACACAAGGCTACTGGGTGGGGATTAACATATATTTGTTGCTCTCTAAAGGCGGCGACGCAGGCGGCATGGTATCACGCGAGGTTGACTCCTGACGATGACGCAAGGCTTCACGTATTATATTATATCGCTCTTCACGCTCGTCGAGTGAGACAGAGCGGAAGACATCACACACAGAGAGGATTACCGATATTCAGTCCTCCCTTTCACCCGCAGAGAATATTCTATTCCCTAATTTACCAACATCAATCTCCGTAGTCAATATCCCATATCTCCGCAATCTACGATGAATCATCACTTATCATATATCCTGAGCACAGCAAACAACATAGAACTCGACTCTGAGCGCTGTGGTATGGGACAGTTTGGTTTCGTCAGACACGAGCCTCAAAATCGTATTTCCCGAACTTCTTCAGAGCCGGCAACCGTTGTACCAGTATCAAAGTACAAGCCATTTGGCCATGCCGTGGTTGAAGGTTGAGTAATGTTTTGTTAACTCCATCGCGCGAGGAAATGTATACCGACGTGGAGACTGTCCATTACCCAGGTGTACTAGACCAATTATGATTGGAAACTACCAATATATGATTGCACATGTATTGGCTAGCTCCTCAGTTTAGGAACCCCGAGATTCAGTAATCGATAGCGGATGGGGTTAGACCCGTCGGTGATACTGCGGTGTTTCGATGGCTCCTTGTGTACTGACCTGTTAGAAGAGTCGCACGCCGGATGGTGATTCCGTAGTTGAGGAGCACTGTCCGCCAAGAGTGGCTTGGCCTCTACATGCTACCCCTACCGCAGCACGCGTCCGTTATTACTTGCTTTTCACACCCTGCACAAGTTATGTTGCTGGTCTTCCGCGTCCAAATCCCGTCGAACGCAGTCAGCCCGCCTCCTGGAATGCGGTGTGAATATGAAGTGGACTAAATTCCAAGGGTTTCGAGAAACGTTTAACCCTGGTGAGATTAACTTGGACCTTAACGCTGACCCGTCTATGAAGATGAATGATCAAACCGGAGGTATGTTCGTGACCAAGGCCCACGACGCATACTACGAGCGTACTGCGATGGGGGTACTGTACCCATTTTTGCCAACCACATTATTGACTGACGGGGCTCCTCGAAAGGAAGAACTACACAAATACCAACAGCGGTTTTTGGTACGCAGTATTCGTTGCACACGTAGACCATAACACTGTCCATTCGGATGCACCTCTGTTTTTTCTTATGGTTTGGTTTTCGGAAGAGGTGCCGATCACCTCAAATGAAGAACCTCAGAAATTCGTGGTGCACCCGAACCGCAGCATATGTCCCATGTAACTCCTTGCTTGCTCACACAGTTAACGTTCATAATTTTTTTAATTCCAAGAAATTTGTACCCGGAGTGAGGGTACAGTGCTTAAGGGTCAAGTCGCCCAACCCGTCAAACTCTGTACGTCAGGTTCGGAGAAAGTGCTCTCCTTTATGGTTAAGAAATCCCACTACGACAGTGTACGTCTATCTTTGCCACACGTGCCCTCATTTTGAAGCTTACATTGCTGAGCTAAAGTAAAGTTGTTCGAGAAATCTTGGTGTTAAACATGGAAAGCGTCATTTCCTACTTGATCGTGTGAGGTTGCTTTGTAAGGTGCCAACGCTACGGGCCTTCATTCAATGAAGTTCCACAACTTCGCCCTGGTTCGTTCGGACTCCCATATGGAGTTATTGGCCTTGACGCTCCACATCAACGAAACAATCACGGAAGCTCTGGCCGCGCATGTCCGAACGGAGCTTCCAAGTCGGTTCAAACCCCTCACGTTCGTTCTGCGTTATCCTCTCGTGACTAACAAGGCTCCCAGGCCTCAACCCGGTACATATTTTGACGAAACGCAGCTTATTGCCGCGAGGTCTAGAGTCATGGTTAGAAAGATATGCAATGCAACCCATGTCTGGGCATATGCGTGTAATAACATG
>JAYJMJ010000001.1:7504481-7515532 GCA_036873875.1 Laminaria ephemera
TTACGGAGGACCATAGTAATCAGGACCCACGATACACACAAAAACCTATATATTCCACTGTTTTTACTAACCATATTAGGTCCTGATTACTGTGTTCCTCCGTAATAGCTCTATCGTGGTACGCGTCGTGAAAGGGTTAAGACATGTTTTTGGGGAACAAACCTACTTGGAAGTAGTGTGAATGTCGTATTTTTTTCCAAGTATCACGCGCAGCTTTTTTCGCAAACATGAGTTTCCACGAAATTCTCGATCTGAGTTGAGGTGTCTTTTTTCAGGTTCATATAAATATACAACAAAAAAAACTCCAGCATCTACTATTAATAATATCAATCGGAATAGTGGCTGCCATCTGTTGTAAGGTTCATTAGTTCGGGTAGGGAAATGGTCAGACTAACTTTTTTGCCAGTAGTCAAACGGACTAATGAATACCCCTCTAAATGCCTTCACAAATGGCGTCGATGGCACAAACTTAAGCCTTGCATCACATCCCTATAAAACACAGGACGCAATTAATTGGTTAGCCTGTTTTTCCGGTAGTCAAACGGAATAATACCCTCTACTCGGAATGCCTTAACAAATGCATCAAACGGACTTGCACCCTCTAATACCGTAACAAACGGCGTCGGCGGCCCAAACGAAGCCTTGTAACTTATGTCACATCCCCCATGAATGAACAGGACGCGGGTCCGGGGGCGTTTCCGAGCTGCACATCGTGCCCGGCCGGCAGCTACTGCGTGGAGGCGTCGGTGGAACCTGTGCCATGCGGAACAGGTGAAAACAAACAACGAAAATGTCGGTAGGGGCAGTTCGCACTGCCGTTGCCACGGGAAGTGAAGGATACGCCAGCTAACGCTGGATTGCGAGTGCATTTGAGTTAAACTGACACACGACACCCGTGAAAATACGTGGAAGTGTGGTCAGCTTAAGTTTTATTTTTCCCCATCCGCCGGAGGATAAAAAAAAGAAAGAAAAGAAAAAGAAAAAAGAAAAACAATGCTGGGTATTTATTCGCGTTGCGTTGCAGAGTGGCACTATTGTATTTTGTTTATCATCACTTTTAACTTTCCAGCTCCACGAGTGGCACTTTGGTCGCGCCCATTGTACGGTATACAATGGACTAACTAGACTATGGCACGCTCTCGTACATACGTTGTTCACGCCAATCACCCTACTTCAACATGCTGTTGTAAATAACGCAGAACAATACGGGCGTCCTCGGTGGTCAAGCGGTAAATCTCGTAACTACGAAGGTCGATTTTTTGAGTTCACGCCTCCCAATGGGCATTTTCTGGTGCATACAATTGACATTGATTGCGCCCTAGCGTGTGCATGCACGTTTCGACCCGAGTCGAAAAGGAAAGAAAAATGCTGAGCCTTTTCTCATGACAAAGGTGAAGGCATGCACCGTAGTGTGGAGGAGGGGGGTAGGAGTGCCTGCTATGTGAACCCCGGGTCTGAGTTACGACAAAGGAGGGAGCTGGAGAAAAAGGGCAAATCAAATAGTTGGGATGGGGAAACGAAGTGTCACGCACACCACGCATAAATGGCCGTTCTTCATGTTGTCAGGTCTCTTTTCCAACTAGGAGGCCGCCAACTGTACCGTGTGCGAGGCCGCGGCTACTATTACTGTGGCAACAACGGGACCACTGCGCTCTCGATGGACAGTAAAGCTCATGATCAAAAATAAACAAACACATTACAATGTCACGCACACGCCACTCCAAACCGCACTGCACCGCCAATGAATGCCCGTGCTTGTTCCTTTTTCAGGTCTTTTTTCCGACGAGGGGGCGGACAACTGCACCGTGTCCGGGGCCGGTTACTACTACTGTGACAACATCGAGACCACCGCGCTCGCCATGAAAACTAAAACTGATGATCAAAAATACAAGAAATACATTAAAAATTTTAAAACGTCACTTACACGCCACGCTTAGCTGCTGCTGCATCGCGAATGTGACAAATGCCCGTGTTTTCATGTTGTCAGGTCTCTTTTCCGACGAGGGGGCAGACAACTGCACCGTGTGCGAGGCCGGCTACTACTGCGGCAGCAACGAGACCACCGCGCTCGCGATGCTCACGGGCGGAGCAACCTGGAGCGCTTCGTCGGACGATGCTGGGATGTGTTTTAATGGAACCTTTTGCGCCGCGGGGATGAACAGGGCTCCAGGTAAGCAAGAGAGCGGGACGGACGGAAGGAAGGAGGGAGGGAGGGAGGGAGAGAGGGAGGGAGGGAGGGAGGGAGGGAGGGAGGGCGGGGGAGAGCGAGCGAGCGAGGGAGGGAGGGAGGAAGGGAGGCTTGATCTAACCATCTTTGATACGACAATCTTTGATCCAACAACCATCTTTGATCCAATTATCTTTGATCCAACCATCTGCTGATCCAGTCATATTTGATCCAACCGTCGTTGGTCCAATGATCTTTGATCCAACAACCATCTGAAATCCAACCATCTTTGATCTAAACCAACCATATTTGTCTCCGCTTGTTCCCGACGACGAAGACCTCCTGCGGGACTCCTGCCAGGCGGGATATCACTGTCCTGCCGGGGCTGTGGCTCCTTCGGGCTGCCCTTCGGGAACATACAAGCCAACCATCTTTGATCCAACCATCTTTTTCTATCCAACCATATTTGGATCCAACCATCTTTCGATCCAACCATCTTTTGATCCAATCAATCCTTGATTCAATCATTTTCGATACCCCCAATCTATGATACCAACCATTAAAAAAAAGCAATTCAACCATGTTTCATCCAACCCAACCAACCATCTTTCTCTCCGCTTCTTCTTTTGACGACGCAGATCTCCTGCGGGATTCCTGCCAGGCGGGGTACTACTGCCCAGCCGGGGCTACTGCCCCTTCCGCTTGCCCTGCGGGCACATACAACCCGCACGAGGGAATGGACGACGAGGAAGACTGCCAGATCTCCACAGCCGGCTCCTACACGATAGAAGCATCCACAAACATGACCGGGTCGTGTGCTGCTGGGTACTACTGTCCCGCGGGATCTACGGGACCGCAGCAGGTAATAGGGATGGGCGGGGGAAACAATGGAGGTGCCGACCGAACTGTCAATGTCAATAGTACACAAGGCAAGAAGGGTAGAGTTTGCTATTATTGGCAGCACGAAGATAACACGTCATGCGTGCTATAAATCATTGTTTCACTTGCCTTCCAACCTTGGGTCCCTTCACTTGGATCTCGATTTTGCCTACCTATCGCCATTGGGTTTTACACGTTGTCCTGAATTACAAAATGGTTTAAAAAAGACCGACGTCTTCGTATCACACTGTTGAACCTGGTGCTAACTAGTACTAAGGGGAGTCGCCGACCTCTAATCCTCCATGAGGACATACACATCCCGTAACACGCGCGGTCGGAGTATCACACACAGCTTGCAAAGATGAGTTTCGACGAAATCCTCGATCTCTCACAGCTGTAGTGTATTTATATTTTTTTTTATAAAAATGTTTTCTGACTGACGAGGCTCCTCAACTACAGTAAGGAACTATTAATAGTCAACATCAATCGTGTTTTCCAATATGATTCGTCATGTACCTAAGCCATGATGCTGTTCATCTGGCTCAACTTTTATTTCGTCTCAAAATCGGTGTTTTGGTGACGTGCCAGCAGAGCTCCTCAACTACAGTAAATGAGGATCCTCAGAAAGAAAAAGGCGCAACCCTATAATACCGTAGATACCGTAGCATGTGTCAGCCGCAAGCACACACTCGGGTGATCGTCAATTTCCATCCAATACCGCCCGCCGCCGGAAGCACGACTGGACCCTTTGTAGACACCATATTATCTCGACACTGAGCTACCTATCTGCGCTGATATCCCCACTCAAATACACGAACTCGGCCGCTTGTTTGTATACCTGGCCGGCTGAAGTGACGGTGAATGACACGTTCCCCCCACATTTCGATTGCAGGCACTTGGTCTCCGGCTTGGCCTCCAAGACCGTAAGCCCCAACGCCGCGCACCACGCATTCACGATGATCGCCATCAGTCATCATGCACTCTGCTGTTCCTTCCTAGTGTTCGCGATACAATGCCCGATGCCCGCATCGTCAGCATACAGCATTCCCCACAACTTCTGCCCTCCCCCCTCCTTCCCCTGCCCGTCGACTTTACCGGACATTGTCTTGGTCTTCTTCTCCCCCTTCTCCTTCTGTCGTTGGAGTTGCACCCTGCTATCCAAGATGGTTGCACCAGCGAGAAAGTGTTTACTCTCCGCCACGCGCAGCGCCTCCGTAAAAAACGTGTTAAATAGCGGTGGCGCGAGCACACACCCTTGCCGCAAACCCTGCTCCACTTCGAACATATCCGAGCACTCGCCATCATCCCGCGCGCATGGTCGTATGTCGTCGTTCTTAAGGATGTGGATGGTGTATTTCTAGTAGTCGTGGAACTGCCGAATCACGGCGAGCATTCTCGGTGACACGCTACAGCGAGCTAGAACAGCCCACAGGAAGGTTCGGCCGACGGAGTCACAGGCCTAGCTTCATCCAAAGCAGTACCTAGAACACCAGCCCATCTCGATGGGCCGTGTAAAGTCTTAAATACGTAATGGAAGATTGCAGATTCGGGGAAACATCGGGTTCCACGACATACTCATAGAACACGAATCGAAGATGCGGCCCTTCAAAAGTCATTCCAACACCACCTCTGCCCTTTGAGGCTATTAATAATTAATCCTCCAGAAAGAACATCAAAGGGAAACAGAAACAAAAGCCTACCCGTAAGGGACTCGAAAAGTTAGACACCGAAGCTACCTCCGCTACCTCAGCGAGGGGTAGGGGGGGACGAAAACGCCTCCTTGAAAACGAAAGGATACAAGCTACCGCTATATCCCCAGCGAGGGGGCGGGGGGGCGGCGATAATGCGTACGGATAGCGGAACCCAAGATACCACCACATCCCCAGCAGGGGGAGAAGAGGGGCGGGGCGAAAATGCATTCGGGGGGGACGAAAATGCATACTGGGAGCGGAAAAACCTAAGCCACTCCCACATCTCATCTCCAGCGAGGGGGGAGGGGGGGCGGGGTAAAAATGCATTCGGGGGCGAGACGAAAATCTATTCGGGGGGGGACGAAAATGCATGCTGGGAGCGGAAAAACCCAATCCACCCACACATCCCCAGCGAGGGGAGAGGGGCGGGCGGGACGAGAGCTCATTCGGGGGGGGACGAAAATGCATACTGGGAGCGGAAGAACCAAAGTAACCCCCGGGAAGAACCAAAGTAACCCCCACATCCCGAGCGAGGGGGGAGGGGGGGCGGGGTGAAAATTCATTCGGGGGCGGACGCAAATGCATTCTGGGAGCGGAAAAACCCAAGCCACCTCCACATCCCCAGCGACGGGGGAGGGGGAGCGGGGCGAAAATGCATTCGGAAAACGGAAAAGCACTGCAAACCACAGTCCTGTGCCTCCGTATGAGCGCCCACATTGCTCGAATCACTCCAGCCGATGAGAGGGGGGGGAGTGGCAGCACGAAAAACTGGAAAATACCGCGTGTGACAACAGTTAAGGGCGAAAACGCTGAGTTTGAACACTAGGCGGTCAAATACCCGGCCTTGAAACCCGTAGCGGCCGCAAAAACTATCCGCACCCTGCAAGAAAACCATGTATGGAAATTGTCACGGGAAATCCTAGCGGACATCGTTCGTAACCCTGCAGAAAAAGTACTATTAATAATATTTATAATAGTGGTAGTAGTAGTTATTATTGTAGTAGTAGGAGCAGTAGTAGTAGCGGTATATTTTCCCTGCGACAATGTCCTTGCTTGGTTATGTTTTACATTGGCTTAACTTGCGTGGTTTACACTGACTTTCCTACCTGTCTCCGATCGAAAATTGATCTACTATTGCTTCCTGTTGCCCTTCCCATAGCCTTACATTACGGATATTAATATACCCCATGTATTTGCCTCCTACGCTGCATCCAGGCTCTATCCGCAAGCCATGGGTGTGAGTCTGTCACCCCCCCCCCCCCCTGATCTTCCTAGCCTCCAGGCGACCCCGCGAATGGATTTCGAACGTAGACACCCTCTTTGAGATGGCTACCTGTGCGGTAGCCGAGGCTGCCTGCATGAGGCGCTCCTTGCAGGTCCCCTTTTCTAGCAAGGGACCCTTCATCCCTTCTCCCGACTACACACGCGTGCTACGGTATACTTCGTATAGGGATATAGGGGTGGCACTGTTTGGCCAACACATTTCTGACTGACGGAACTCCTCAACCGAGGAACTACTGTACCTAATATCGTTAATATATCGTTTGTGTTTTACTACACGTGACACACCTGGGCCATGGGTTTATCCATCGGTTGATGTGTGCTATTGTTCTCAAAAGTCAGTTTTTGGGTGAGGTACAGAGGTCCTCAAGCGACTAGCCTCCAAAGCTTTAGGTCACCCCTGCCGTACCGTGCGTCTCCACTTGCTGCCAGCTAATCGATGAAGCTGCTACCGACGACCCCGAGAAGCCGAAAACATGCTACCACGAGAATGTGGCAAGTTTGTAGCTCCACTCATCGAAAGACGCTTGTCTCGGACGAGCGTATACAGTGCTGGTGTTTTGCGCGCCTCGGAGGTAGAGGCAGCTGATCCGTCGTGGTGACTGCTACCAGACCCACGCTACGGTAGAGATGGACCCTTTTTTTTCTGAGGCTCCTCACTTGAGGAGCTCTATACCTCTCCCAAAAACGGTTTTGGGGTAACTTAAATGTGCTTCGTAACCGATGGAAAATCCCATGGTCTAGGTATACAACGAATATTATTGCAAAAAAAAATGACATTCCGACGATTTTAGGTTAAGGAGCCCCGTCTTTCAGAAAACACAGTTATTAGCCAAAAGTGCTATATCTGTCATAGCACGCGTCACCTCCTCGCAGAGACGTACCCGCGTTTGCGGTTCTGCGTGAGTTTACATCCAGTAGGATGGCCTTGTCGCGGTACTCCGGGTTCGGTGCGTCCCGAAGACCTCCTCTACCGATTATCGACGATGTTCATCCTCAGCTTTCCTGTCCGCCGTGAAGGGTTCTGTTGGTTACATAACACTATCTACTAGACCACTCAAGTCACGTCACTGAGTGGTCTGGTGGATAGTGCTATATAGCGACTGAGTGGTCTAGTGGATAGTGCTATATAACCAACAGGGACTACGGCTTGGGTGGGTAGATCGTCCGCTTCTAATAATTCCACGCGCGGGTTCGAGTCGCAGCACGATGACACTTTTTCTGGGTTGAAAAGGCTCGAAGGTTCTTTATTTTCCTAGTAGAGCAGTCCGTGGCAAGGGAATCGCCCCGGAGATCAGTGCTAAGAAGCCGCCGAGATTCAACGAACTCTAAAGTATGTATTTTGTTGGTTGTTTGGCACTATCCACTAGACCACTCAGCCACCAACAGGTTCCCCACTTTCGGCTTGATGAAGGATCCCAAGCCGGCTGAGGGTGCGGGAGATCGCGTGGAAAAGCGGTTGGTGTTGGTGCACCCACGCCCCGGCTCTGGGGAAGATGCGTGCGTGTCGTGTGTCCACGACCAACTGCATCGCAGTAGAGGCACAACACCGACTCGTATTCCTCGATTCCAATGATCCCCCTCGATTCCGATCATCCCCCTTCCCATGTCCACGAAGTTTGAGGCGGCTATGACTCGGAGCGAGTGTGTTGGCCTCGCCCGAAAGCATTCGGTGGCTCCTGCCCCTTGCAGACTCCTGTAGCGAGCCTTGGCGAAGACCTTCGTCTACACCCCCTCCAGCGGCTCGTGCGGTCCCGGCGGGCGTGCCGTCTCCGGCAGCTCGTTCAGAGAAGCTGTGTGCGCGCCGTGGCGGCAATGGTTGATCAGCTTGCCTAACTTCTGCTGGGCTTTCCTCGAGTCGATCGTGACCGCGTCATGCACAGCCAGCATGTCGGCCTCCGGGGACGTTGGGATCTGGTCCCCCTCTGTGCCGAGACCTCATTCCAGCTAAGATTCGGGGACGACGCCTACCATCGCTTCCTTTGTGACCCCCCATGTGTCACGCATCCCCCGTAAACTACATCCAAGCTGAGCGACGATGCTCGATCCAGGGAGCCCTCTCCTCACTCGGTCTCCTACCGGGTCAGTGAGGTCTGCCAGAACCTCCGGTAAGATCCCAACCCTGCTCCTAAGATCCCAATCCTGGTCCCAATAGACACACACTTTCGCCTCGCCCCCGTCGACGGCAGCCCTAACCCGCTCGCCCAGGTAGAACGGCGTGCTTGGGCGTGCTGGTGAGGTTTCAGTGTCAGCCGATTGTCTGGGCACCTCTCCTGGGAAAACGACGGTGCCACCGCCGCTCCTGGTAGCTCAAGGATTTTCTCATACGCCTACTGCGCCCGTTTGTCTGCCCTCCCGCATGCTTTGAGGGACAACCCCATGTCCAGAGCCCTTTCGAGGCAACTTGTTCTCTGCCCGAGGGATTCGATGGCGATGAAGGCCGCCGCTTGCTTGTCCGGCATGTTAGCGAATCATCGCGCAAGGCGGTCCGCGCCTCCATCCTTCACTACCTCAATTGCTTGCTCAAGCACGCGATCTTCTGTGCCGACCAGGATACCAACCACCGCCACCCCTCCTTCTTTTGCAATGCGGACGTCGACGCTTTTGAAGGAGCGAAATCTCCTCACCCGTTGGGGCTTGCCCGTTCGGTGGTAGTGCCACGGTCTTGGCGGTGTTGACCATGATACCGATGTCGTCTAGCTCGCGCCGAAGGAAGGCAATGGCTCTAATCGTGTTGGCCGTGATCCCCATAAGGCCGAGAGAGATGTCATTATGTACGCAAAAGCCTCCACTCGTTCTCACTCGAATTCATCTCTGAATCGATTCAGCCTTGGTCGCAACGCCAGACAGAACATTGCCGGCCTCATGGGGTCCCCCATGCTGGACACCGCTGGAGCAAGCGATCGTCCTGGTCTCCCCGGAATCCATCCGAAAAACCACGTCCGCCGGTCTTGTGCCATAACACTTGGTCGCTAACGACGTGAGCGCTGGCTCGCAGTTGGCCACGTCCGCAAGCACCGCCGTATTTTTCACAGTACTGAAGGCGTTGGAGCAGTCTGTGATAACGAACCAATTGGCAGTCTCATGTGGCGTTCTAGCCCTCAGCCCCACATGCTCCACTCCTCGGGGTACCGCGACTCCAGTCTGCCTCACCTCTTGATTGACTTCCTTCAACCGCAGCCCCCACTGCCGCATAGCCCCTGCGGTGGTGAGCCTCCTCCACGCCATGGCCACACAAACCAGTCGACACTTTTCCCCCAACGCGTTGAGGCTCGACTGCAAGAAGAGCTGCCAGAGCTCCGGCAGGAGCGCGTTCGACTTGTCGATGATTCTCCGCAGAAGGCTGTCATACCCGGGCCGAACTCCTCCCTCACGATGTCGGTGTGGATGGTGGACTGCAGGTGCGCGAATCGTTGACCGTCATTCCCAGGGCCTGATAGGGCGATGCGGGAGCTGATGACGTCCAAGAGTATCTGGGAGACGTACTCAGCGTCCGGGCGCTACGGGGGGGCATTTTCACCCTCTACCTCGTTGGAGTTCGTCAGCACTGCATTCGCCGCGGCCGCGGAAACGGCGGTGTGATCTTAGGACGGGATTTTGACCACCAGCGTGGCCCAGGTCTCCTCGTTGCCTGCTGAGCGCGGCTTTGCCAGAAGGGTGCGTTCTGCTACTTTCACCCCTCCCGCGCGGCGACACGCCGACGACGCCCGTCCGAGCTTCTCCTCCTCTGAATCTTGTTGGGCGGCATCCCGTTGCCTCGAGTCCCCCTCACCTCGTGTACGCCATCAGCCACGGGAGCAAGAGGACCGTGTCGCCGCTCTCCGCCAACGCAAACCTCTGTCGCCTCTTGATCCGACCGTCTGGTGAGTGGAGCAGGGCCGGAATGATGTACCAAAGATAAATCGCCCGCAGGAGCGAGTTCGGCGTCGCCGAGTCCCGGTTCGGCTGGTGCTTTCCCATGGCGTGGTTGGGGATGCCAAGCACGTGAACGCTCAGGCGCGCGTGTGCCCTGTCAATTGCGGCTGGACTTCTTTCCTGGTTCCGAAGTGTTGCCGCAGGTTCTCCAAGGAAACGCCATCCATTGGTGGCCCTGCACCCAGGCTTTTCTGGTCCCGTCCGTACCAAAGCCCCCGGCTGCGTAGGTTCGCGTCGCCTGTGGTCCCCCGCCCGTCCGCGCGGACCGGTTGCGAAGACCCGGGTCCGCATAGACCGCTACCTCCGGTGCATCCCATCTTGGGTGCTGGACTCCGCAGTTGGCTGCTGGGCAGCGGAGTGATGCCGGTGCCGCGCCTCTCGCGAGGGCCTCAACAACACACCGAACGTGGTACACGTGACGCCCTTGCCCACATGGGAAGTGTACCGCTAGGTGCCCGAGCTGGAGCGGCACACGGCAGACCCCGCACTCCACGTCTCCCCGAGTGTTGCTTAGGAAGGTACTGGAGTGAGTCCCGTTCCTGGGACTCCACCCCTGCGCCCTTGGGAATCTTCCAGATGGCGACTCACCGTTGGGTGGCATGGACCTGCCGCCGTTCATTTCGGCTCCCCTCCCTCCGCGCCTTTTCCTCTCCGCTCTTGCCGAATAGGGGACCTAGACCTGCCAGAAAGAAGAAAGAGGTACACCAGTAGTCGGGTGGAGGAGGAAGAAGGCGCACAGAGATGTCCTTGTGGCAATGCAGGAGAGAGTAAAACTCAAATAAAGGAGAATGTGAACTGTACAAGGAAGATCAGGATGTGTTAGAGGAGGAGACGAGGAAAATAGATGAATGATGAATGTGACATGGAGAAGTTTGGTACACTAGATAGTAGCCAGAAAACGATCACTATCCTGGGAGGTAGATGGTGGCCACAGACGGCCAAACAGGAAGGGGATAAGATAAGCAAAAAAAAAAAATGTAATATATGGAAGAAACGTAATGAGCGCTCAAATGTTAGAGGTGTCGCTATATTAGGAGTAGGAACGGTGCTCCGTCTCGAAAGGGATGCGTGGTCAATGGTCAAATCACTAAGGCAGACAACAAATGAGTACGCCCCCC
>JAYJMJ010000001.1:7615639-7628720 GCA_036873875.1 Laminaria ephemera
CATTCGACCATTGATCACGCATCCCTTCCAGACGGAGCACCGTTCCTACTCCTAATAGGAACACCTCCAACATTTGGGGGCTTGGGGGGGGGGGGGGTCGCCTGCCTTAATCGTTTGACCATTGACCACGCGTTCGTTTCGAGACGGAGCGGGTGTATTTGATCGCATCGGGGCTGGGGCTAGATTTGTTTTTTGAGAGCTGGTTCGTCAAGGACAGAAATCGTCGGATCAAAATATTTTCGAGTATTCTCTGTAACAGTACGTATACGCGGATGGCGGTTTTTGGCGTTTGAGGGTTCTTGCTTGGTCTTTGATGGATTTTTGATGTGTATTAATCGGCATTGCTAAAAAGGAAGGCACTGCTGTTATCAGCGCGGTGCCGCAGGCGGTGCTGGCAGAAAGACATTTCGTGCCTGCAGTTTTCTGATTGGTCATTTTTTTAGGGTGTGCGATACGGAGTAAACACGGCGCCCTATCAGACAATTCTAACGAAGGCACCAGAGGGCAGGCTTGAGGGGTTCTTTTCGACTTGCGATGCACCTGCCATCAGACAATGCTCACGGATCACCAAAGATTTGGTGCTGGCGTGGATTTCGTGCGTGTAATACGGAACAAACGCGGCGCTTGGCACGCGGGGTGCTTGTCGCGTTGCGATCGATGCACCTATCATCAAATATTGCTAACGGAGACACCAGAGAGAAGGCGCTTGGCTGGTTGAGGGATTCTTGTCGCTTTGCGATGCGCCTGTCGTCAGACAATGCTAACCGATCCCCACACAGAGGGAAGGTGCCGGCGGCGTGGATTTCGTTCGTGCGATACGGAGTAAACGCTGAACGTGGCTCGAGGGTGCTTGTCGCCTTGCAATGTACCTGTATGTCATCAGACAATGCCAACGAAGGCACCAGGGGGGAGGCTTAGGGGTTCTTGTCGACTTGCGATCCACCTGCCATCAGACAATCGATGCTAACGGATCGCCAAAGAGAAGGTGGGATCGTGGATTTCGTGCATGTGACACGGCGCAAACGCGGCGATTGGCTGCGGGGTGCTTGTCGCGTTGCGATCAATGCACCTATCGTCGAATATTGCTAACAACGAAAACACCAGAGAAAAAGGGGGAAAGGGCCCGCAGTTTCCCTATTATTGATCAATTGTTTGGACGGCGCCGCTGGGGGAGATGCTTGCGGAGGTTTCCTGGAACACCCGAATAACCCGACGGGGCGGCAACAGCTATGCGACCACTCAGTGCTGGATTTGATGCGTCCGTGTGCTTATTACCTGCTGTACGGGCCGATGCGTTCTATTAACCCTTTTGGGGCCCAGGTACACAGCGCCCGAAAACACTACGTACGAGTACGAAAAATACGGTCATGGTGTCAGCGCGCAGCACTACGAGTGTTACGCGTTGCGCGCGTGTCATGCAACCCTTTGTCGCGTGCTACGATAGAGGGAGGTAGCACTTTCAGGCCAAACTATTTCTTCTGAGCGACGACGCTCCTCAACTGAGGAGCTACCCGTTGTCGTTGGATTTCTACAATAATAGCACTCGTTGTTGTATACTTAGGCGATGGGCTCTTCTTCCGTATTCTACCGAATAAGTCAATCTCTGGGATAGTCGTAGACCCCCGCAAGTGAGGAGGAGCCCGGGGAAAGTTAGGTGCACCCTTACCGTAGCATGCATGCGTCCTTTGCATGGTAGGCACGACTCTAAATCCACCACCCCTAACTCAGCAGCCCGGTCTGCTTTTGTGTGGCCGATGCCGCAATCGTCATTTGTTTCAGTGGTTTTGTTTTTTCATCTTTCCCTCTGAAATCCCACCAAGGGTAATGGCGGACCTGTCTGTCGCTTGGCGCGGGGTCGCTTCGAGGACGGTCACTCTTGGCCCATCGCTCCCCTCCCTTCATACGTCTTAGGCGAAAATACCGAAGAACCCGAGGGGGCGATCTCAGCTGTGCCACCACTCCACGCGGGGTTTGTTGCGTCCTTGTCCTTGCCTTCTGTGCGGGCGTGCAATTGATAGCAGAGACCTGCCTGTTGCTTGGCGTTCGGTCGCTTCGTGAACGGTTGTGCTTGGCCTTTCTCTCCCCTCCCTCCTTCCGGTGTTAGTATGGATCGCATGTTCTGTCTTGCATGACTCACAAGCGTCGAAATTTCTTTTGTTTCATTGACGGGTGCTACGGTGGTGGTAGACCAAGGCTACGGTAGTCCTTTAAGTCACTTTTGGGGCTTCCTTTTTCAGCGACTCAGAGTCACTCGTGCGAATGGCTAACACTTTGGTGTTTTTAGGATTCACGACAGGCACCGCCATACAATTGTTTGGTATGATACGCCTACAAAATGTATATACAGTGGGGATTCCACTTATTATTAAGTGCGGTACCTCTAAGTGCGAGGCCCCACCTATTATGTGCGGTGAACATCTCTTGTCACAACCTCAGCCCACTTGAATGCGGTACCGCACTAAAGCGGGATTGATGCGGGGTCCCACTTGAGTGCGGATATCGTTGTTTGGCGAACCACCGCACTTAAGTGGGACCCCCACTGTATATGTGAAGTCCGCTTTGAGTGGCCAGACGTCGATGATAGTGAAAATGGGGATATAACCCCCCTAACGTAGCCTCGGTCGGTAGCACCTCACTTTCTGAGGCTCCTTACGTGAGAAATTCTACACCACCCAAAAAACTGACCCTGAGAAGAGATACCAGGTATAAGCTACTGTAAGCCCAATACATATCCCAACGGAATGGGCCAGGTATCTAACGTACTTTTTGTGAAAGGAACATCACACCCGAAGGTTTTGGGTCCTCAGTTGAGGAGCCCGGTCAGCGAGAAGTACTTTGGTTCAAAAGTGCAACCCTACCAAGCATGGCCCCGCTTACTTGCCGAAACCGTCGCCGGCAAAAGCTCGAGGGGGGGCTTCCGACGGAATCTAGAATCTATGAATGACAATATGCCATACTGGTAAACTATGCGTAAAGTCAGTTGCCCCACCCCACCCTACTCCTGTACTTGTATTTAGGCGCAAGAGAAAAGTGCAATTAAACAACCAAACCATCCAACCGCACGAGAAGGCGGGAGCAAAACACGTCGTTGTGCGTATTGAGTAGAGAGTCTGCCTCTCTCTGCTTGCGTACTCTCTTCTTCGGGAAGGAGTCACATCTTATTTACTACTCATACCTCACGAGAGGTGCCTTCCTGGCGCACCGTGCTTTTGGGTATTCCGTTGGTGATAACCTCGGGTCTCTTTGGCGGAAAATCGTAATGTGTCCGTCCGATGAAAATGTGTCCGTTCGATTACATACTGGAATACACAGTGCCAAACGCGATACGTAACTTGCGAAACACTGGAACAAGCAACGAGTGTACCTCGTACTGTACATGTTTCAAGTACAGAGAACTTTACGGCATACCTGGTACTATATTTCTTAATGTCGTTTTCGTCATTTGCAACTCGCAACACACATCCTTCATATCTTACTGTATAACAGCTCCAAAAAAAAAAACCGAGGCCAGATCTTTCGATGGCTTTACCTTGGATTTAGTGTGTTATAACGCACCTGGCCTCATCAATATTCTCCCATATAGCTATGATAGAACTATCGTCAACTACGCATATGGTATATACGGCATGGAAACCCGTTGATATCATAGTTCCAAAATATGACCCCTCCGCCATTCGGGCGGAGGGGCCGGCCCTAATCCCTAGTACTATGATACTTGTTGAAGTTGGCAACTTCCTCGTATTATACCGCAGTACCGTCCGACCTAAATACTTAGGAAATACAGTGGGGAACAGCACGCCAACGTATGTCGTTGGCGCTGCATTGACAGTTTTAAGTACAGCTTTTAGTTCCTTCATCGCAGAAATATCTGAACGAAATTCGGCTACTTTGTATGCTGTTTGCGTGCAGTCCGTATACATAGCCCCATCCCCACCCTCCGACCGGAAATGTTTCGTTTCCTCCCCAGAGCGCTTTCCTTGATCCCGCCCTTGAGCCGGATGAAATACCCGCCGGAGTAGTCGATCGCCCTCTTCAGGGCAGTTTTTTTCTTTCGTGTTCGGAAAATTGGGAGGTCCGTAGAAGATCAAGGTTACCACCGCGCTGCCCTCTCTACCGGCATGTGGTCAAAACTGCCACCCCCGCCAGTATTGTCGACGGCTTGACCCAGATTCGACAAAATGGTTGATAATCCGCACTATTAATAACTCGCCACTCCATCTTCGTTGCCACTTCCGCCAGTAGTGTTGATAGCTTGACATTCCACATTATTTGCTCTTCCTTCCATCTTCGTTTCGAGAATTTTCCCGACAAAGCAGTCGGGTTAAGTGATGGGTTAGCGTTATCCCGTTTATAATTAAACCATTTTGTCGAAGCTGGGCCACGTCGTATACAGTCCTCACCCTCCAGCGACAACATCCCGGGCGACTGCTACTAGAGAAGTGGACGGGTGGATACACAGAAGGGCTCAGAGCCAGCAGAACGTGGCGCGGCCGCTTCCTCCCAGTTGGAGTTTCTGCTGCTGATGATGTATCCGCCACTATGACTGGCACCGCTGGCACGGACCGTAGCCGACGCGGCTGCGTTCCCGCGACAACATTGTGTCACTAGCGACTACTACAGAAGTAGACGGGTGGAGACAGAAAAGGGCTTCTGCTTCTGCTTCTGCTCCTGCTGCTGCTTCTGCTGACGCTGCTGCTGCTGCCGCTGCTGATAGCCATAAGAACGGGACTCTGCCGCTCCCTCGGAGTTTGTGCTGCTGATGCTGCATCCGCTACTACTACTGGCATCGCTGTCGCGGGCTGTCTTAGACGTCGCAGAACAGGCCGATTGCGAGTCGGGGTTGTCTTTGCCGATGATGTGGGACTGCGACACAAAGTATGCCAACCGACCAAGAGGGAGCAAAGTAAATGTCAAAACATTAACTAATTTTCACATGCGAGGGAGGCGATCTTCTGATATAAACCAACTGATATTAACGGTGCGAGACGATAGAGGCAGTAGTCTGGAGGTAAGAACATACCCGGCTCGCCCTCGTCCGGTCCTCAGTCGATTCTGCGATATATTATCTGCTTTTGTTTTTTTGGGCGAATAGGTAAAAACATATATACCGCAGTTCCTCGTAAACATTAATGTGGAAATATAACCGAAAGGGTACGTATACCTCTCGTGGATGGTGAACCCTCCCCTCCACGTTCTTGAAAAACTTTTGCGCGTGTGTCCGAATCTGCGTGTCGGTTCTTGTCCTGACGAACAGCTCCCGGATGACGACCCAATCCCTGCCGTACTTGTTGTAGCCTCGGAGAAACTGGTTGTGCTCTTCCTCCGACCACCTGCCCGTGTTTCCTCTCGGTTCGCTTCGCGGCGCACGAGCGAGGCGCGCGGAAGGCCGGAAAAGAGAGGGGAAACAAGAACATAGTTGTGTGGTGTTATTTTTTTCTCCTGGAACTGTTCATGCGCGACCGGCGTTGAAGCTCATGCTGCACATTGTCCGATGGCAGACATTGTTAAAAAACATGCGTTCGTTTTTTTCCTGTGACAGTTGTTATGCGGGGCTGGCTGGACACCACTCACTACCACCCACCCGCCTTGACACACGAGAGCGCAGGAGGGCGGCAAAGTGAGACGGCTCAAAAGCAATGATGCGTTTATTTTCGTCCTATGGTTGTTGTCAAAAGCGGGGCTGCAGATGGGACACCACGTTTAGACACGTGCTGCGATAGTGGGGCTAGCACTCTTGGTATAAAACTTTTCTGAATGACGAGGCCCTTCACCCGAGGAACTACCCCATGTATCGCTGGAATACCATATTTGTCTTCGAATAATGTTCGTTCTGTAACTAAGCCTTGGTGTTGCTCACTGCTTTTCCTCAGCACAGTCTTTGGGTGAGGCATGAATCTCCTCAAATGATCAGCCTCAGAAAACGATTGGTGCACGCCTATCGTAGCATGCGTCTTTAGTACCACCGGTTTTGACACACGAGCAGTTGCACAACTAAATGATCGCTTTGCTCGTACAGGTTTTGTTTCAGGCCCAGGCTGTTGCTGTTGATGTGTCCCACCCGCCGATGTACAGCCACACCAAAGAGGCCGGAAGAGCGTGCCGCGAGAAAGTGGACAACGACGATGGAGTCCGACCACAACCTTTATAGTATGGGACGAATGCTGTGATATTCTCGAGACTCATAACCTATTGATAATATTGGATGATACTGGCAGTAAACTGCAAAGGTTGGCGATGGTAGTCGTGAGACTGACCGAGCAGACACGCTGTGTCAAGGGTGTGTGAGCAGCTGATCCTGTTTGAAAAGAGCCCTGTGAGGGCGAGAAACGCTTCGGACGATGGACTGCTGCGAGAAGTTCGGATGCTGATATGAGTGATCGACGTTGAAGCTCATGCTGCACATTGTCGGATGACAAACACATTAATAATGGCAAGCGTGAACGTGGAGGTATTCGTACAAAGTACAACCGCCCCAGTTCCTCTATTACTCTAGATGACCTTTCACGACGCGTGCTACGATAGGCGTTCAGCACGTTTTGGCTGAACGTTTCCGACTGACGGGGGCTCCTCAACTGAGGAATTACCTAATATCGTTGGAATCCCATTTGCGTTTTACAATATGTTTCGTTATGTCCGCTAGGCCATGGGATTATTAATCAGTTTGCTAACCCACATGTTCTTGAAGTAGTTTTTGGGGACAAGTATAGAGCGCAGGTGAGGAGTCTCAGAGAATGGAAGTGCACCCCTACGGTAGCATGCGCCTTACGACAACGTCTCTCTACAACTTGGCAGTTGTCGTTGGGATTCCTAGACTGCACAAACTTCGATTTGGGTATTTAGTAAGCCGTCCGAGGAGGCCACTACTATATCAACCCTAAGCAGCATTGGTTCAAAGTGGGTGTTGACGCCATTTTAAACGAACCCAGTTTCTACTTGGCACAATAGGACCTTTCCACTAAGGTTCGCGAGATATAATATGACTACCAGTCTAAACCCAGCACAGAATCCCGGTTAATATTGCCCACAATACGCGGGTGGTGATCGGGGGTGGCACACCCCCGCCAGCCGCTTTCCCCTTGCCGCTCTTCTGGGTATTATTTGCTGGGTGGCGTGACCAGCTGCTCTCCACCTCCTCTAACTGCCACGTCGCCATGACACAATCTACCACCTTAACAACCGTGGACCACAACACTGTCTCTACTCCGAACAAAAAAGGCGAATTTTCCGTGGAACCTTCAGTGGCTCGAAACACCTTGAGGTCATTAGCTACACACTGGGACTTGGTTTGGGCGGCCGTATCCCGGATTCGCCCCACCAGCTGTCGTGCCGTACGTCACTTGACGAATTAGTCGCTTGTTGTTCGTTCACTGTACGCCCCTCGAAAATAGGAGACGCCGTTTGCGAATGGTCGTTTGACACTCTCATTGTGCCTTATTAGGGGCCTTGGCGTACGACATGAAGTGGTCGGCGCTATTATGCCTTCGCCACTACGCCAGCACAACGCAACTTCATACCTACACCCCTGGTTTCAGCAGGAGCCCGGGCCCCGCATCGCTGTACACCCGGCTCGGTAGATGGACTCGAGTTAATATCAAAGAGAGGACCACATATTGTATGCACGCCGAAGTCGGCAACGGTCCCAGGTCTCTTAAGTCGGTCACATGCTACGGTTCGAGAAATAACTTTAACTACGTGTGTAAACCCGAAAATATGCTGGTGTGTCCCCACATGCCACAGTGCCTTGCCGGCGCTGGGCGCCAATGATCCGTAAGAGGAGATTGTTGTATGCGGTTCGAGGTGCAGCGAAGTGCTCGTGATCGAGAGCCCATGTTACACACCCGTACAGCAGGGCTTCCATCACCTCGCCGGTTAGCATGTGCACCTTCAGGGAAAACATGGCTGTCGCCGTATCGTACATGTTCCGCTTGAACCGTCTGTAGCATGCCCGCGCGAGCCGGATCCGCCTTTGTACATCTGACAGAATATGGGCACCTTCGTGGACAAGACTTCCCAGGCCGCATGGCCTGCCTGTACCTCTGCCTGCTGCTTTCTGATGCCGAGAGGTGAACTCCGGGGCTCCTGGTGCGGTGCCAGGGGCAGGATGGTCTCCGTCTTCTTCTCGGGACACTGTGAGACTTGATGCTTCGAAAACAATCGCAACAGCCGTCGTTACCCTCGCAAGGCCTTCGGCCGACTCAGCGACAATGCCCCCATCATCAGCGTATGGCATTTCCCATACTGTCTTTCGTCGCATGTGCAGCTCAACGTTTCCCCCCACACCGTCCTCCTAGAGGTGAAACAGACTCTTTTGTTTGCTGAGCCAGTTCTCCCGTTCTCCGCACATCGACAAGTATGTTGTGAATATTTGGGTAACTCGGGGTGGTCGAGTTTCAGTAACGCGGCCGGAAGGGAGCCGGGTCCCACCGTTTCCCGCTTCGGCGTGCGAGAAATCTCTTCCATCATCTCGTACATGGTTGGTTCATCCCCGAGCAATCGTGCATGCCGCTATTGTGGGAACAAGGCGCTGGTGGTGGGGTCAAGGTGAAGCGATTTCATTTTAGGAAAATTCTTCCCGCCTTCCGACTACCTATGGTTGAGGCATAGACAACCTTTCAGCTCAAGGCCCGTGATCCGCTGTGCGCGACATTGTACAGCAGCACGAGCATCCGTTATACCCGCCGCAATATCTATATCCACCTTGGAAACCCGGGGAGGGAACCAGGATGTTCCCTGACGGCCACACACTTTCCAAACACGATTTTCTCTTCAACGGTTTTCGTAGAAGCCCCGCTGGTCGTTGTCGGCGAGGAGTCCCTCCGTTTCGGCCAGGTACTGTCTACGGCTACGGTAGGGGGGGTACCCCCCTTTTCACTACCGAGTTTAGGCTCTGTACCTCACTGAAACCGTACTTGATAGCCTTTTATTGGCGCAGCGTAACAAAAAATTCCATGGCCGTGCATATCGCGAACCGAAAAGCACAGAGAAATGTGGTAGCCACTCGCGCTCTCGCGAGTGGCTCTGCGAGTGGCTCTGAGCCACTGAAAAACGAGGCCGTCAAAGTGACCCCCCTACCGTAGCCTTAGTCTACTTTTCAAAGTCGGCATGTACTTCTGCATCTGTCACCCCTCGCAGAGTCTCATACGTGGTCCTCAGCGTCTCCCACGCGTCTGTTTCTCGGAGGTTAACGCGCAGGAGTCTTCGCGCATCCTCCCGCGCGTCCCGTGCTATTTTCAACTTTGAAGGCGGCCGATATTTCCGCAGATTCGTCCCATCCGTCCTTGAGGTGGCGACTTGGCGTGGGTGGTACCTCTGCCTCTACTGCATCTAGAAGATGTTTGGTGAAAGACTCAGCCATCTCAGATATACTGCTGGGCTCCGCGCTAGTAGGTAAAGTTTGAGCTATTGCTTGCAATTATTCGCGGCCTGCAGCCTCAGTCGGATCTGATTTTCTACCTGTCGAACTGCCGGACTTGTTTAGCCGGTAGCACGTGCTTGTTGGGCGCAAACCGACTACTGAGAAGGATCCTCGCGTGTTTGATATATCATGCATGCGAGGGTCCTTCTCAGCCATTCTTATTTCACGCAACACACACGAGCTTCCGGATAAAGACGTCCGACCATTCGACAGGCAGCAGTTCAGATCCGACGGAGCAGGCGGCAGGCAGTGAGTAGTTGCAACCTCCCCGGTCAACCTACACCGCCGACTAACGTATCTGCGATGGCTGAAGTCCTCATCAAAAACCTTCTCCATGCAGCAGAGCTAGAGGTGCCACCCCCGCCACGTGGCCACCACAAAGGCGGGTGGTGCAAGTCTGAAGAAACTTCAGCCGCCTTCAAAATAGCAGGGGACGCGAGGGAGGATGCGCGAAGATTCATGCGCGCTAATCCCAGAGATACAGCCAAGTGGAAGACAACGAGGACATCTTCCGCGACTTTGTGGTATGTGACAGACGAAGGAGTACACACCTACTGTGAGTACCCCACCGAAGATGCGTGTTACGGTAGGGGTAGCACCAACACTTTTCGGGGCTCTTCCCTTGAGGAGCTCTAAAGCTCACTCAACAACGGACTTTGATAAGCACGGTTAGGCTAATCCCTACCAGGTAATACACAAGCCCCATGGGCTGGTTGTCTAACGAGAAATATCGTTTTTTTAAGTACACATCACGTCCGAAGATATTGCGGAGCTTCTCACTTCAGGAGCTCCCGTCAGTGAGAAATGTTTGGGCTCCGAAGCGCAACCCCTACCGTAGCACGGCTCCAACACCACGTCGGAATCCGTCTTGGCCTGGAGCGGAAGCTGTTGAAACTAAGCATTATATACAGTACAGTACACCATTTCAGAATCAGGGTAATAAGAAAGGCAGGCTGATATTTACGAGACGCGAGTTGTTACACTGAAGTTAGTATAGAACGCACCTTCTCCCTCAAGAGACTCAGCCTTGGTCAGTATTTCTGTTTGTTATTAGAAGGTTTGCTTGGCGGGCTAGGATGCAGCATGTCCGCTTTCGGTAATTGTAATTGCGGCTGTTGACGCCGTTCAACGTGTGGGATATTCACCCTTAGACGCATGCTACAGTAGGGGTGTACTTCATTTTTCTGACGCTCCTCTCTTGAAGAGCTATACCCAATCCAAACACAAAAATTGAGAAAAAGTGAAAGTGTAACCCGATGAACAATCCCATGGCCTAGACGTGCAACACATAGTATTACAAAAAAAGAATGACATTCCGACGATTTGGGTTAAGAGGCCTAGTCATTCAGAAAATTATTTAGCCAAAACGTGCTACCCCTATCGTAGCACGAGTCCCTACGTGTGCTGAAACAGTTGTGTTCGAAAAAGAAACTTGTTGTTTGAAGCGAACGTCAGCAGGTGGTTGCCAATATCGTTGAGCTCATCACAATCGTATGGTTCAAGTACTTTACCGTCATCATCTCCGTTTGCCGTCTTCTTTTTCTAGTTTTTTCCGTATACTGTATCGCGATATAGGCGCTCTGCCCCTGAGCCCGGTGCGCGTCTTGACTTCCGTTGGCTAGTTGTGCCCAGCCGTCCCAGCCTTCTCCGACACTCTCTTCCTCCTTGTAGACTTGTTTGCTTGGCCAAGCGATGTTCAGCCTCTCCACTCGTTTTTTGTCTATTTTTTCGATTTTTCCTTTTATTTGTGATTTATGCGCTCTGCCCCCTAGCCCGATGCACGCTTTGGTTTTCGGTTGGCTGGCTGTGCCCAGCCGTCCCAGTCTTCTCCGACATTGTCTTTCATCCCTGTCGCCTTGTTTGCTGACCCACGCGATTGTCTAGCCTCTCTGCTTCCCAGATTGTACCTATTGCGCTCTACGCTGTGATGACTTGGACATAGTATGTTAAAGAAAAGGTGCACCATTTTGTTTCTGAGGCTCCTCACTTGAGGAGCTCTATTACTCTCCTAAAAACTGATTTGGGGAAACATAAAAGTGCTACACGATGAACAATCCCATGGCCTAGGCATACAACGAAAATTGGTGCAAAAACGATTGAAATTCGGACGATTTTGGGTTAAGGAGCCCCGTCCTTTAGAAAACGATTCAACCAAAACGTGCCACCTCTATCGTAGCACGCGCCGATGCCCCTCTGCTCGTGGAACGCAATCCTTGCCGTTGGGATTTAACGTGAAATATATCGCCATCGCCACCTCACGCGGCCTGTGTTTCCTCTGCCAGGCCGCGCAGGCTCCTCTTATACAGAGTTTGGGGCTCGTACAACCGCCATCAGAACCGTTGTTGGTCTTGGTGGATGTCGGCCCACCCAGCGGGCGGTGCCGAAACGGGAGGGGATTGTATAACACTGTCCGGAACGTAGGCTATATATGCTGCCTACTTGTTAACCATACAAATCCATAAATCGACTCCCCACAATACCACGGACGGAGCGAACACTTGTTAATCGAGGTTCCTAAAGGGTGTTGGCGGATGGATTCGTGACTTGAACTGCAACTAACTACCCGATGATCCATTGACATCCTCCCTCGCACGACAAGTGGACAACGTACGGGCGACAACACTCGTACTCTCATCAACCGTGACAAAAGGCGAACGGGTTGCGCCATTTCAAGCTCAACTAGCATACATGCACATTGCTCGTGCTCGGTGCCGCAAGAAACGGACAGTGCAGTCATGCGCGGGTTGACAATCCATAAACGTCACAACGGAGCCGTTATAGGGTAGGGGTCGCACTTTTGAGCCCAAGCATTCCTCACTGAAGGGTGTCCTCAACTGAAGAAAAGCTACCCAATACCTTTGGACCCGATGTGTACTTCAACAAAAACATTTTTCTTTACATGCCTAGCCCGTGGGGCTGTGCATCAGTCCAAGTTTACCTTCGTCGGCCTTTTGGGTGATGAATAGAGCCCCTCAAGTGAGGAGAGCCTCAGAAAAGTTACGTGCTACCGCTGTACCGTATCACGTCTCAACGAGAGGACTTCTAAATTTATTGGTTCGCTAACCACCAACGCGGGTTGCACAGCAACGAACTTGTTCTGTGTCACTTTGAACGTCGGCAGCCGATGAACAAAAACATGGCCACCACGTAATACACTACCACTATTATACCTCTCTGATAAGAAAAGCCCCACAAGAAAGTTTGCAAACAAATCACCGGGAAACAATAGATTCGGCAGCTGTTATACTGGAGTTAGTGTAGGACACACTCATTATCAAACAAGAAATCCAGGCTAAACCAATATCTCGGTTCTTGTCAGAGGTCCGGTACTGCATACTGGTGGGGAGGACAATGAGCGTACGAGGAATATACCGTGACATTGACGACGGATTGTTGGTGATACGGAAGCATTACTATTTAAGGCAGCGGCAGAAGACAACGTTTTGTATTTTCCCAAATCAAGGACCTCCGAGTCTGGGTTCGGACACGGCATGTTCAGCAAATCCAGAGAGAGGTCGTGGTAACTAAGCGGTAGAAGGCTTATCACTTGCTCGAGAGAATCGTTGAGGCAAACTGAGTAAGTGCGATGATTTCCAACGATGACAATAAATACGCATTACATGGAACAAAAATGCCGTCTTCCGTTAAACAGTACCAGGTAGTTGA
>JAYJMJ010000001.1:7628820-7639005 GCA_036873875.1 Laminaria ephemera
CGATTTTGGGTTAAGGAGCCCCGTCATTCAGAAAACGTTTCAGCCAAAACGTGCTACCTCTATCGTAGCACGCGTCCTCGGACCTGTTAGAGCACCCATCTCGCCCTGGCTACCCCTGGGTTGTTGGACGGTAGGGCGCTGCGGGGGGTAGAGGGTTGCGTTTTTATTTACCACCCCTGTTTGGGATGTGGCGGGTCCTGGTTGTTTTGTACCACGTACGGCTCCGAGATATTATGTCTATTGCCCATCGCCAAAGGTAGGGTCTGCTGGAATCAGGTTTAGAGGGTCCGCATTGCTTCCGAGCCCCATATGATTTGCCATGACAGAGGCGCGCGGACCCTCCATCATTGCTCCGACGATCTCTACGATGAGAGAGACCATTTAACAGCGACTGACGGGCAGCGCGAATCTGTCGTCCATACTGAGGGTAGGGTTTGCGTATGTTGGAGAGAGCGAGAGATCGACAGCTTCTGTTGGCTACTTGTGTGTTTGTTTGTTTGTGTGATTTTGTGATTTTGCGGCCCTCCAGCAAGCGAGATCGGAGAGCTCGAACGCACCGTCGCACGCGCTGTCGACCAAGGGCTACGGTCGATACCGCCCGCTTGGGCCTAGCGATTGTTTCGCGTCCGAGGCACCCCGCAAACAAACGTGCTGTGTTCGATAGCTCGTGACTATGAGTCGAGATAGATGTTTCAGGCTTATAGCATTAGTCTCCCAGCAGGAAGGGCAGATGAAGGGTGATCCCGTGGTGCGTCATCACCGCCGCATACAACCACAGAAGTCAATATTCAAATACCCAAGAATACTGCTGTATGCCAGTAACCCGAAACGACACGTAACCGTCGATGTTGAAAGTCAAATACGAACAACGCGCGCGTAGATCAACTCGATATTTTCAGATGCTCATGCTTTCACGTCGTCGGGGCAACTACTGTACGTGTATACATTGAAGAGTTACAGGGTCACGTCCCGCTTCAAGCACCAGAATGGCTGAAACCGCGCGTACCTGGCGTGATGTGAATCGCGGCGGCTACGAGAGGGCGGCGTGGACGTGATATGAGATACCTCTTGATCACAAAGCAATCGTGTACTAGGGAGCGTCAACAAAGCTCATCTAGTAGACTAGAAATGACGCCCTTTCGTGAACAGGGTGCGGCTTTCAGAGCGCAGTGCAGGCATGAAACCGTGTAGTAGGGGGTTGGTTTGCGCGCCAAGCCCAGTGACGTTATCATGCTCTTGTTGCTTGGCGCGCAGGAATCAAAAGTCGGAGAAGAAATTTCGCCCACAAGACATTTGTGGTCGGTCTACTGCGTGGGTGACACGAGTGCCCTGGTAAATGCACAGAATTCCAGGGATTTTCACGGGTCATGACCCGACTCCCTGGTCGGGTCATGAGGTTTCCAAAATCTCGCGGATCGAGTCAGTCGGTTCAGGAGGTCTTCGAATCACAGATCGGGTCGGGTCAGAGACGTTTCAAAGCTCCCGACCCGCGAGAAGCAGGTCAACCCACGAAAATTCCTGTGAATATTTAGTACCAGGGTACGCAACAAATCATATCTGACACATCATACCTGGATCCATCCACGTTTCAGGGTTAAACCCACTTGGAACTAGAGGTGGGAAACTCTTCTCTTCTTATTCGCCCAACGATTGGTGGAGCGCGTGAAGTCGTAAGGTTAGTACATCAACCACGGCAGTAAGTACGTAACCACAGTATTAGTAGCAGCTGTAAAAGTGTAGCGGTACGGTACAGGGATGGACGAGATCCCCCCGTTTCGTTCACATAGTAGAAGGCGGCCAACCGGCAGACCTTCTGAAAACCGTTTGCAAAGTCAAGCAGGACGCAAGATCCACAGAACGCAGGTAAAATCCAAACGGCAGCCTTTGGAAGCACCTTTTTGAACGCCAAGCCCATGTCATAGAACGCAATGTAGAGAACGCGGCAAATCCGCACGTTGTGTGATATTCGACGTTCCAAAACGTGCACAGACGGTTTACCGTTTGCCTACTAGATGTCGACGAAAGAGGGAGATCCCGTTCACCCGTGTAGTAGTAGTGGCAGTAGTAGCACAGTAGTAGTAATAGTCGTACCGAGATATTGCTGTACGAGTTGGTATTGGCAATAGGGTTATCAGACTGAGGAACTGTCATGTCAGTCATCGGAATCCCAACACAAGTTTCGTGGGATCGCCGGAGAGCTATCCTTCGCGATCGGGGCGCAGCAATACTGTCTATTGTCACCGGAGGGACGGCCTCTGGAATTGCCGCAGCACGGTAGTTTTAGACTACCGGAACATCGTTTCGTGCATCGCAACAGCGTCGTTGTTTGGGACTCCTGTGGAAGATCGTTTCTGGGGTAGCTGTAACATCATAATTATTGAATATTTGGATCGCCGTAACATCTCCATCGCCCGGGGTCGCACGGGTTTGGCAGCAACTTTTTTGTCGCAACGCCATACGTTGTATTTGTACGGGGTGGTCAGAAACGTGGTAAGCTGTTACCGTAGCTGATTCTATTTCTTGGTCAACAAACTAACTATTGAAGCACTGTTCAGTTTGGGATACATTGCGATTATACAACACAATTCTGGGTTCAAGCGTTGATCCGCCCTTTGTACACTGCAGCACCGTGGTGGTATGGGCTTTGTTTTGGTTTAGAAGCAAAATATGTCGACCTTGCTTTTCGCCTGGTATCCGTTCACATGAAAACCACGATGTATGATCTGCTGTTGTGCGGAGCAAAAAAATACATTGTCAGCACTGTTTGTCGAAGTATCTCATCTATGTTTAGTTGGCCCCCTACGTTCCCTGGGCTATACCAGTACCTGGTAGTGACATACGTTTTCGGTGTTTGTTTCGTCCCTACTTCAAACCTGTTACTGCAACACGCCTTTGCGTTTCCAGGTTACGCATCGTAGTTGTTGCCTTCGTAGGAATGGTTGGGGTTTATAGTTTACGACGCGGCAGATTAAGATAGTTCCTTGTTGCGGCATATCAAAGGTGTCCTCACGTACCAGGTACACGAATTGGAACAGTCGAGAAGACACAACGATAATGAGTAAGGCATAACGCTTGCAGTAAGTTCCAACATGAACATTCTAAAACCAACTTATTGGGCAATTCGACTTCACAGTTGAACAGCAAATTTGACTATGTCACTTGCATCGAGGGGTCGTGCTAATGATTGGAAATTTGCTACACATTATCCTACCGAGTAGCTGGTGCGTAGTGCAGTCATCCATATGGCGAGTAGGTCATAGCAGTACAAACTGTTGCGTCGGCACAAGACGGTATGTCTATAAAATATCGATTTAGTATGCGGCACAACCACGGTCGCGTCATTTCGGCGATGCGTATTTCAGAATCTCGGGAACTTCAAGAATGCATCGACGAACGAAGATCGCGTGCCGTAGGGTTTGCCTTTTGTTTCAGGGTCTCCTGGTTTGTTTAGTTTAGTTTCATTCAAGCTTTATCAACCGTGCGCCTTGTACAGTATATCATCTCTTCTGCTCCACCCATACTCGAAACAACTCGCCGTGGAGCACCATTCCTTTCCCCACCTCTCCAGAGCTTAAGGCCTTAAGCATCAAAAATTCAAATTCAGTGATAGAAAGCGTGAGAACAAATTGAAAAGCGCTGCTCTTCACGACCAATTTCCAAACTTCTTCAGCTTGCAAAGCAAAAATTCGAACAAACATGCACTTTCAGTATTAATAGTATACTTGGGTATAATCGTACCGGTACTTCGTACAGAAAGAGTAAGGCAAACCATAAAACGAAACGCTTAGGTATGTGTATAGTTACGCATACAGGCAACCGGGGAAGCCATAATACCCGAAAACAAAAATCGCGACCATACAGCTTAGGGGAGCGGTGTCGCTCATAAATTTTGATGATACATTGTCCAGTGTATCAAGCAAATTCGCCTAGAAGGAGGAAAACATCGGAACAAGCACGCAACCACGAACGCCATGGTAGACCCTACACCCGTGCCAAGCCCGAAGGTGTATGAGTGCCATGAATACCGAACGCCTCGTCCATCTAGCATCGATAGGGATACGACAAGGGGGCCTAAAGTATAACATGAAAAGAGCAACAAAAGTCTCCACCAAGGTATCGAAGGGCGTATACACGAGAGGGCGAATGCAGCGGCGAAAGTAGAAACGCAAGAAACGTCATTACCCAGCTAACAAAAGGGGCAACTGCCGGAGAAATCGCGAGACCAAACTCGATTAGGGTCTCACACCGGTCTTCAAGGAATAAAAGGCGAAGGAAATCAAGAAAAAAAAAGGAAAAACATGGTATATATGATAATTTTTTCCCGTGGCAATATATAGTTTAGCGCGATAAACACGAATCAGCTGCTGAACGGGGAGTCCCCTTATCCACAACCGGAAATTCTAGCTTAGCTGCGGGACTCATTTACGTTTCGTAAAATAGCAAACTCATGGGGGCGCCACCTTGATGATTCTATGGACTCTATGAACCGTCCAACACCTTAATGGCCCCAGAGTACCGGAATGAACTTCAAGCGACCTCCATCGATCCGGGGTTGTCGAGGACTTGGAAAATATAACATGCAACCTCGCGGAAGTGCTCCCCGATCAACCGAAGACGGTACCACTTGTCATTTAATCAGAAGTTGACTCCGATGGGTGACGTATTAGGCAATACAACAGACGCGTCTGAGGCTCCTCATTTGAGGAGCTCTATAACTCTCCCAAAGGCCGACTCTGAAAAGCAATGTAAGCAAATCCCGATATACGATCCCGTGGGCTAGGTATTTAACGAATAATATCGTACAATTCACATGAAATCCAAAGGCATTGGGTAGTACTTGAGCTGAGGAGCCCCGACAGTGAGAAATGTTTCGACTCAAAAGTGCAACAACCCCTACAACAGCACGGCTCTCGAAGACAGAGAATTCCCTCGAGTATCGGCGGAAAGGATAGGGTACGTACTCACCGACGTGCTACGTACCCTCCGCGCCTACGTTTGCCCGAGACGTCCGCCCGTGATGCCTGAAATTAATACAAAATGCATGAAGTACCAATCAATACAGTTTTGACGCTAGGCCCTACGCAACACAAATGTGGGTCCAGACAATGGCACACGTATGTATGTCTCGAACACAGAAGCACCATACGCGCCAATACCCTTCTTTCAGCTCCTCATCTTCTCAAAGCCGGAATTCACAACGACCCGTTAAAAACTTCTTCGGCATCACGTGCACGGTTTTGAGCGTCGCAGCGGGTGTCGAAGATCTATTCAATACGTAGCCGTCGGAGTGCACCCAATAGAAGGTTTCCCCCCCCTTCCCGGTATGTATACAGGGCGGGTAGGAGGGGGGGGGGGTACTCCTTATAATGCATGGCCGTAGTCTTTGAACCGTAGACCCTCGCATCTCTACAACGCCGGGACGGAGCACGTCTGGTTTTCGTCGACCAGGCAAAAACATGTTGGACCAATCGCGAAGGTACGGTAGGGGCTGGTAATGACGTCCTTGAAATCGTTGCTTCCGGGACAAGTCTCTGGCCGTGGGTGAAATGCATACTCAATGGGCTGCCCCGCCCCCGCTCTCCGGCTGAACAGGTTTCGTTTCTTCCTCAGGGCTCATGCTTTGACAGCGCTACTGGGTCGGATAAAAACCCCACGAGACGAGGCCCCAGCCTCTGCCGGGAAGGTGGTTTGCATTGTTGTGGTGTCCAGAGGAGTGTTGACGGCAGTGTAGATGGTCGTCACGATCCGGTTGCAAACCATCTAGACTCTGCCAGGCTCGCCGACAATCGCCCCCCCCTCGCTCGTGCGTGCCGGAGTAGAAGCGGCCACTGGGAGCCACTTTGACGTCCGCGAGGCACTAGAGATAAGTGAAGGGATTCGTCGCTTCTCTCTGGATAGGTATGACCAAAGCTACCACTCCCGTGACAACATCGCCTGTGATGTCTACAGTAGGTATCGGCCATAGGTGGGGGAAGCCAAGGAAGGACTACGGGGCAGATGAGCCAGGTGCAGCTGCCTCCTTCGAGTTCGCGCCGCCGGTACTCTCGGTGCTGGCGCCGCTGATTAGGAGCTCTCCAGATGCAGCAGAATCTGCTCCTCGAGAGTCGGATTCTTCCTCGCCGCTGATGTAGGACTGCGACACACAACACGCACAAGGAAGAGGGGAAACACGTTGTCGTCGACGGAGGGGGTTGTCGGGGGGGGGTGTACTCATAGCATGCATGCCCGCAGTCTTAAGACCATATGCCCTCGCATCTCTAAACTACCGACACGGAACACGTCGGGTTTTCACCGACCAGGTAGACATTGCTTGCACCAAGGTGTTCGGCGAGTCGCATGGAGGGTGAACTGCATTCTACTATGAACCGCTTGTGAGGTGGACTTCAGCACCTTGTTCATATGTATTTTATTTCATATGGACGACAGCACCGAAGGATTTGACCTGCGGGGGGGGAGGGGGGGGGGTTGAGGATGAACAAATATTAACGCGTAGCCTGCCCTCCCGCCCGCCCGCCCGCCTGTGTCGCCCTCTGCTGCTTGAATTTCCGCTCGCCATCTCGTGTTGCCTCGTTTATTTGGTTGTCGTCTAGAACAGGTCGCCATCGTCCGTTTCTCGCATCTGTCGTCTGCATCTATTTATTACAGCACAGGCACCGCTGGATAAACCACCGCTACTGCTACCTTGTTCTGCTTACAGTTCTGATGAACCTGTATTTGTGCTGTTAACGTACCACCCCGACGTTTGTCGGGTACATCAGACAAAGTCCCCCAATTATGATAGGTATTGATCTACCGCTCTCACTACTGTAGATATCCTGTTGCATTTTTAAGCTTGTTTCGATACCTCTCGTGGGAAATCAGCCCCCTCCTCGGTTTTCTTGAGGTATTTCTGCGCGTGCGTTCGAATCTGCGTCTCGGTCCGCGTCGGGACGAAGAACTGCTGGATGAAAATCCAGTCCTTGCCGTACTGGTTATAACCCCGAAGAAAGTTCGCGTGCTCTTCCTTCGTCCACCTCCCCTTGTTCGCCCTAGCTTTCCTGGCATGGGACCAGGCACGCAAGATGAGCTGGGAAAATGAGAGCAAATTTTCAACGCGGTTTTCGGGATCTTAACCCTCTTCGCCACGGCAAAAATGCATCAACTCTAATTCCAAGTAGTTTTCCCCCAAAGCGTGCGTGCAAAAAGCGCGTGTGCAAGTCTAAATATGTCAAAAGTAATGTACCTTGTCTAGGTTGATGTATCACCCTCTCAGAGCAGTCTCCAACGCAGTCCTGCCCCATCAAAATCAGTGTAGACTGGTGCTAAACTAGCTAAACCGTACCAGATATACTATGTGCTGCTAGTTCGCGGATTTTGGAAACCCAATTCTCAACAAGCAGCGGCACTTGATTCCTGATCGAGCTCATCAATAAACCCCAGGTGTAAATCGAGGGCCGCAACATCGAAAACATCATCAACATGAAAGGAACTCGTCTCACAAGCACTGATGATCGGTGGTCATTGCGTGATCAGTGTGTGGATTTGTATTGGTTCCAACACGTGCTTGTGGTCGTTAGCCATGATCGGCACTTTAGTCAAGTTTGTATTGCTTTCGCTTCCATTGAATACTGGTCATCCTTGGTCATTAACAGTCTATCATGTTATCTTGCACTTCCGTTGAGAGGAGGTATGAGTGTAGGCTGGATATTCTATACGCAGTCAGCGGTCAGTATGTTAAGAGTAGTCCCTTCGATTAAAATTGGCTAATTGTGGATAGTGAGACGTTCAGTAGAATCACTATTAATAATTATATCCAGAGTAACTGTTGTTGTTGCGGTTGGTTAGGCCGTAAGAAGAGCCTTCAGCAGCTTTTTTTTGTAGTCTAGAAGGTGCAGCGGCAACTCGAACTAGACGTTGCTGTAAGGGGCCATCAAAGACCAGAGGAACTGGAGAGTTTACACTGCCCCACTTTCAGTGTTCTCATCCGCATCTGAACTTCTCACAGTTCGCGTTCTCAGCCTATCTGGGCGTCATAGTATACAGTGGGGGTCTCCCTATAGTGCCTGTTGAATAGTGCCTATTGCTTGTATATTGCCGGTGAAATCGCTTGGCACGACTAGAACCCGCTACACTAGTACCAGCATCGGTACTATACCCAACAGTGCCGATGTCCGATATACTGCACGAAAAATATGGTTTCCTACCGAACCAATTTTGGTATCCCGCAAACACCCTATTATAAGCGTCAGAGTCGGTGACGTTCCTACTGGCCAACCAAAGTCATAACCTAAGGCCAACCCAACCCACGAAACATCAGGTTATAAGTTCCTTTTTGGCCCGTTTTTGCATATATTTCGTGGGTTGGGTTGGCCTTAGGTTATGGCGTTCGTTGGTTTAAATACTCCCAGGTATTTTATAAAATATTTCAAATACGTCAGCTATTGTTATATGCTTTCCTACTCAACCAAATTTGGTATCCTGCAAACACCCTACGAGCTGGGCTAGCTAAGAACAGCCTTTTTGTTCGTCCGTTCATATCTCTTGAACGACGACGAAGTAGCCGGAACTGAGCATATCCTCTTGATCGGCCAATCAAAGCGGCCATGCACATCTATGTTGTGCTGATTGGGCACGTTCGCGCAATGCGTCGTTTAGACGGGCACGAATATCACTCTGTTTCTCTCTTTGTTTTTGACCCGGGTCCATCCACCGAGCCGGTCTCTCAGCGATGCTGGCCCCAGGCTCCTGCTGCGTTCAGGGGTGTAGGTGGGGAGGTGTCTGATGTGCTCGAGACACGTTTTTGTTTTTTAAGGTGGATAGCATGCGCGACTCTAACCGAAAAAAAGAACGTCTCTGACTCTGACGCATATAATTATTACTCTGTTTCTCTCTTTGTTCTTAATCCGGGTTGTTTGTTTATCTACCGAGTCAGGTGCGCAGCGACGCCGGCCCCAGGCTGCTGATGATTTCAGGGGTGTAGGTGTGGAGGTGTGTGATGTGTTCGTCGACGCATTGTTTTGCTTTTTAAGACGGATGGCATGCGCCACATGCATCCAGACGCCACAGAACGAAAACTCGCACACAAATACCGCGAGGCATGATATTTTCATTTGTCGACACACAGTCTAAAAACAAGCCCGGAAGTTCCAGTGACCGCCAAACTGAGTAGTGCTGTCATGTACATGTATGTATCTCGAGGCTGGCATTGTACAGCGCCGGCGAATATATTGGTGGTCTTCAAAGCGGGGTGTGATGTACAGTTAAGACCCGCTATTAAGAAACGTCAATTTGACGCCGAGGCTTAATCCCTTACCAGGTATTTTGTGTGCACACACCAGCTGTATTTCTTAAACGGCGCTTTCTTATTTCTCTGGGCCCTCTTCAACCATTGCACTTCTTAAAGGGAAGGTTCTTATATTTTCTGAGCTTTCGTCAGCTTACGGCCGGCTGTGATGCCTCCAACCAACCGCTGTACGCTCTGTAGTCAACATGATGAGTCAGGTCGGAAACAAAAAACAACAAATATTAAGGGAATGAGGACGGAATAAGAACTTAATAAGAGCTTGCACACTCAGCAAAGTGGCCGGCGATTTTGGGGATGGGTCCCGTCGGAAGATGTTTTAAAACAAAGCACAAAGAACAACAGACAGGAACCTCCACTCTGGGGGGATATTGTAGTCCGCGTTTCTTCTTCCGGTCCGCGGTTCCGCGGTGACGTCGGCTCCGGTCTCTTATGGACGTCGATCGCTGATTTATCTTATTTTCCTTTTTCTTATTTCGTTTGCCAATTTGAACCTTATTTCTTACACCTAATTTCTTATTTTTCGTGAAGGGCCGAGGCTCAATGCCATACGAATGTATTTCTTAATAGCGGGCCTTAATTGTAAATAAATGTAGTCAATTTTGCTTTTTTTTTCGTTCGTTCCACATTGCGGCCAATATCAGACAACATGAGGGGAGCGTCCTTCATGAGAAAATAAATGCAGATTACTCAGACTACATTTTTAATATATTTATCCTAGGGAATAAGCGGCACCCCCGCCCCCACGGCGGTAGCGCCACGTTGAAGGAAGAAGTTTCTAAACGGAAGAAAAAACAGTAAAGACACCGAGATATCCTGATGATCGTGTTCTTCGTACTACGATGGTATCACATGATACAACAGCAGCAAAGTGATATACTCTGGGTTGGACGTACACGAACAGC
>JAYJMJ010000001.1:7710442-7723425 GCA_036873875.1 Laminaria ephemera
CAACGCCTCCACAAGGATATTTTTGCGCGCACATTGGAGAATGGGGGGGTGCCGGCCACCTGTGATATACAAGGGTGGTGTTCGTACAGCAAAGGGGGGGTGCCCATATACCAGGGAGGGGGTGGACATGGGGTGGGGCTCTTCAGAGGAACACACACACACACACACCGCACCTAGCTTTGACTTGATTCCTCCGCACGATTGGGAGGGGTGCTCACATCCTGCCAATCGCAGGAGACGCAAGGCACATGCAAAACTCTTCCACACAGGTGTTCTTCTCGTCTTCCTTGAAAGTCGAAACCAACTTAACGTCTTGAAGTAGTACTTCGTACGAATGTATTTGGGGAAGGGAGGAAGAAGCCGGAGGTCTGCGACCAATGACCTGGGGATGGGATCTTGATGAGGAATAGGATATAATACACTTCAAAAAATAAAATGGAAAGAAGTACTGCTTGAGGCTGTTGAGGACGCCACGCGTGCTATGGCAGAGGTAGCACATTTTTACCTGAAACGGTTTCTGAATGATGGGGGGCTTCTTAACCCCAAATCGTCGGAATTTCTTTCTCCGTCGTCTGCAGTATTTTTTTTTTCGCTGTACAATATACCTAGGGCATGGGATTCTTCATCGGGTAAGCACTTTTGATTTCCCCCCAACATTTTTTTTGGGAGAGGCATAGAGCTCCTCAAGTGAGAACCCTCAGAAACACAATGGTGGACCGATACTACGATATTACGGAGGACCATAGTAATGAGGACCTACGACACACACAAAAACCTATATATTACGCTTTTTTTACTAACCATATTTGGTCCTCATTACTAGATTACTATGGTCACACAAAAACCTATATATTCCACTTTTTTTACTAACCATTATTACTCCTCATTACTAGACATTACTAGATTACTATGGTCCTCCGTGATAATAGCACTTTTCGGCTTTTTCGTTTCTGAACGCCGGGGCTTCTTAACCCCAAAATCGTCGGAATGTCGTTTTTGTTTTGCAAAATATGATTTTTGTTTTTTGTATATACCTACCAGGTAGGCCATACCTAAGCCATAGGTGTGTTCATCGGGTTGCACTTTTCAGTCTTCTCAAAAATAAAATCGTTCTTTGGGTGAGATTTAGAGCTCACTCAAGTGAGGAGAGCCCGAGAAACAAAATGGTGTACCCTCTACCGTACGATTAGTACTGTTAGTACTGTTAGTACTATTCGTAGAATGTGTTTGAGAATATAATGGACACATACAGATGGCTCCTTGGGTTTGTTAGGACAAACGGCAGGCCCATAGGAATCTGGTTGAGACTGTCGAGGGCACGATGGGCACGAAGAGATGGCAGTGTTGACAACAAAATGGGCAGATATAGACAGATAGATGGCGTTGGCAGCACGATCGTCACGCAGATAGATGCCCCCTTGAGACTGGCGAGAATACGACGGGCATATAAATAGGTGGCTCTGTGAGGTTGTTCAGAGCATTGGAGGCACAAATAGATGTTGGGCACACCACATAGGTGGCTTCTTGAGGTTGTTATCAATACGATAGGCACACATATGACCTCTTGAGATTATTGAGAGCATGGTGGACACATACCGTAGATGGTTTATCGACACTGTTGGCAGCATGATAGGCACATGGGTGACTCCTTGAGACTGTCAAGAGCACGAACGGGCACCTTCTTGATATTATTGAGAACACGACGAGATCATAGATAGCTTTTCTCGCTGCTTTGTATACCCCCGACTCCTAGAGACTAGAGAGCATGGCGGGCACATACATTCTGTTTTCGACCAAGCCTACGATAGGGGGGGTCACCTTTTGTTTGCTCTTTTTTTTTTTGCGGCTAGAGGAGTCACTCGCGCGAGTGACCCCGCTCTGTTCCTTTGCTGTCACAAACTTTCGTGCTGTTTTGTGTTTCGCTGTAAGAAACTGCCATGGGGATGGTTAGCGACGCGGCGCCAAGGAAAAAACGCCTACTTGGTATTTTCAGTGAGGTACAGAGACGCACGCTGCGGTAGAGGTGCACCCTCTCTTTTCTGAGGCTCCTCACTTAAGGAGCTCTACACCTTCGTAAAAAGGCGATTTGGGGAGAAATTAAAAATGCTACTCAACGAACAATCCCATGGCCTATACAACAAAAGTTATTGGCAAAAATTTTGGGTTAGAAAGGTCCGTCATTCAGAAAACGTTTCTGCCAAAAAGTGCTGAGCTCTATCGTGGCACGCGTCTGTTGTGTCACTAGGGCGAGTGGACCAAACCCGGTGGTGGTGAAAACGGGAGTACCCCGACTAATTAATGTAGCTTTGATCCGGAACAACTGTCCTAGTCTTGACTGTCGCCATGGGACGACGATAACATAGATTGTCGTAGTCTAGTAGCGGCTTTATTAGCTATGTGAACAGTTAGGGTCAACAGTTCCGCGTCGGATCCGCGTCTTCCTCGGGGGTGGGGGGGGGGTCATTTCGATTCATGAGCGTCAAAGACGCGTTGTTGCGCCGCTTATGTAATATACATCACACGGGAAGGCGAAGTACGTACGTACGGCGTTTTGAACCCTTTTTTCGTAATTCACCGTCTTTATTTTGAGACGATACTACTACAGCAGTACAGTACAGTAGTACAAGATTACTTTGCAATACTTTTTGAAGGGGATAAGGGGATAGTGCTACGATAGAGTTAGCACTTTTCGGCCAGAAACGGTTTTCTGAATGACGGGGGGCTCCTTAACCCAAAATCGTCGGAAATGCCATTATTCTTGTTTTGCCATATGAATACTTCCTATACCTAGCTACAGTAGGTAATTGGGTTGGTCATCGGGTTGCACTTTTAGTTTTACTCAAAAACCAAGTTTTTGGGTGAGGTATTGAGAGCTCAAAGCGAGTAGGAAAAAAAAAACGTGCACCTCAGTCATATGTAACATGCGTCCAGGCGACGCTGGGCATCGGAGATATCTTCGGGAGGCAGGAGGACAACCAACACATGACGACGCTATCACCCTACTGATGTGATTAGGAGAAACACCGCCAGAGAGGTGGGTGAAGATGGAGTTGTCGGTGGGCTTGAGCGCATCGATGCCAACTTCACTTCTCAGGTACTGCACTGATAATCGTGCCGCTATACATGGGTCCCAAAATGAGTAGTAGCGAGGCTTTTCGTAAGTCATTACCCTGCCGGCGGGTCGGGTGAAGGTTTTCAAAATCTCGCGGGTCGGGTCAGTAGGTGTTCAAAATCTCACTGGTCTTGTCGGGTCGGGTCAGGAGGTTTCAAATTTCAGGGGTCGGTTCGGTTCACTCTGACCCGATCCGACCCGCGAAAAGCCTTGGTTATAATACGTACGTAGGACGAATCATTTCCGACGGACAAAAGAGGTAAACTGAAGTGGAATGTACGGAGGCCACTTGTAGGGCTCGGCTGAAACCGGTCTCAAGCATCGCACCAGGCATGCACTTGTAGCACAAGCAAAAAGGGTGGTCTAACGGGTGTCCTCAATTTAGACACGAAACAGCGTGGGTGAGCGCTGTCCGCCACAGCATGGAAATGTAATCTCCTAGGAGCCGAGAGCAAGACCACCAATAGCTGCATCTCAAAATTTCGCGCCAAGTGGAAAAGGCGGCACTTACTTTGAGGCCCCTGGACACCAACATGCATACAATACCTACGCTGTTAATGAAACACTTAATTTGGTGCTAGAATACCCAACACTTCAACAGTATTCTGAGAGTTCGGCACGTGCAACCGGGCAGATCTTATTGGAGTACCTCATGAATCCTACCGGTGAGTCAAGAAGGCAACCGGCCTATATATTACTCTCCTATGGACTCACCTGAATGCCCACAATACCCAACACTTATCACTCGTGAGGGGCACTCGTACACCACCTCTGTGCGACGTAGATAAAGAGTCCCGCAAACTCAACACGGGGGAACATAGTAATCAGGACCAAATGTGGTAGAAAAACAGCGTGATGATATAGGTTTTTGTGTACATCGTGGGTCCTGATTACTGTTCCTCCGTAAATAGCTATACCTCGTTAACCAAAACAAGCGCCCACCGAGGATACTATTGATAAGACTCCCAACAGTATTCTGAGAGTTCGGCATGTGTTACCGGGCAGGTCTCATCGGAGTACCCCATCAATCCTACCGGTGATTCAAAAAGGCAACGGGCCTATGTATTACATGTAGCTCGCACTACTAGTCAACGGTGCCAGAGCCGGCAAATTGAAGGAGCGGTCCTATGGACTCCCACCTGAATGCCCACAATGCCCAACACTTGTCACTCGCGAGGGGCACTTGTACACCACCGCTGTGCGACGTACCAGGTAGATTAAGAGTCCCGCAAACTCTTGCTATATCTCGAAAAACAAAGCAAGCGCCCACAGAGCATACTACAGTAGACAACCAACATCATTGAGAGTTTGGGATGTACAGCCGGGCAGATGTCATCCGAGTACCTCATCAATCCTACCGATGATTCAAGAAGGCTACGGGCTTACGTATTACATGTAGATCACACTAATTATACTAGTAAACTGATGCCAAGAGCCCGGGTTAAACTAAACGGGCGGTACTATGGACTCCACCTGAATGCCCACAATAGTAGTCAAAGCAGACCATAGTAGACCTTAAGCCGGTAAATGATATGGTATCAGGTACTGCTCTATGGAGTAAATGAATGCTCACAACAGCCGAAGTAGTGAAGCATATAAATTAAAGGGCGTTGCTCTATGGACTCTTGCCTGAATGCTCACACTGGTCGAAGAGGCAGAAAGCCGGCAAAATTAAACGTACCAGGGGTATACTTGTATTGCAATCTAGGCTTAAAACACCTGAATTTCTGTGCACATCGAAAATCTACTGCCCAACAATTGACAAAAAACAAACAAAACGTGCGCACCAATTCAAGCCATGATACAGGGAGTAGACCAGTCACAACGTTACTAAAATACTGTTTTGTTACGGCTAATCTACGACCGTTTGAACTACACCGTATAACACGCAGGATAACACCCCCCCCCTCGAAATAGTTTCCCAAGACACATACTACCTGGTATGCTACTACGGGTGAAAGGTGCACCATTTTTTTCTGAGGCTCAACTCACTTGTGGAGCTCTATTACCTCACCCAAAACTGATTTAAGAGAATTAAAAATGCTCGCCGATCAACAATCCCATGGCCTAGGTATACAACGAAACATATTGCAAAAAAAGGAATGAAATTCCGACGAGTTTGGGTTAAGGAGCCCCCGTCATGCAGAAAGCGTTCCAGCCAAACAGTGCTACCTAAAAACTAACTCTATCGCAGCGCCCGCCCCAAGCTGAAAATTTTCTCGACAGCGGCGAGAGTGCGAACGCGGAGCGCGTTGTGTAATCGACGCGTCCATGGAAATACCTCGACTACAGTATAGATCTTGCTAAAGCCGCCACTTCCGTTGTATGCGCCCCCCTCACCGACACAATTACAGGATTGTCGATGTAAACCTCTGCGGCATGGTTCAAGCCAATCAGCGGCACAATTATACATGTTTAAGCCAATCAGCTCTCCGCTAAAAGAGTTCACCCGGTGCCACATGGGCACGCTTGGCGATGTAGACGGCCACGGCATGTTTAAGCCATTTGGCGACGGGCTTATAGCTCTCCGCTACAATGGATAACCCCATACGGCATAGTTAAGCCAATCAGCAACGGATACATCTCCGCTAAAACAACTAGCCCCCTACCGTAGAAGGATTGGCGATGTAAACCTCGGTCGCGGAGTTTAGTCGATCAGGGCGCACAGCGCTCCGCCGAAAGAGTTATTCCCCGGTTATAGCCCCGTACAGTTACAGGAATGTCAATGTAAACACGCGCGGCATGTTTGAGCCGATCAGCCCGACGCAGCAGAAGGTCAGCGGTAGGTTTCATGATTGTAGACCTCGGCATGTTTGAGCCAATCAGCGGCCGCTAAAATAGCTAGCCCGACGAAATGGAGGGATTGGCGATGTACACCTCGGCAGCAGGGTTACGCCAAAAGTAGTGGCAGGGAGCTCTCCATTAGCTCCGTGCACACCGCGGTGAGCGTGTACGCATCCCTCTCCACGAAATAATTAACCCGATACAGTTACATGCCCGGCAACATGTACTTCGCCGGCATGTTTTGAGCCACAATCAGCAGCAAGTATAGCTCTCCGCCACACGAGCTAACCCGATCAACGGCTGAAATCATCTCTCTCCACTGAATGAGTTGCCGACACAGTGGAAGGGTTGTCGATGTGCACCTTGGCCGCAGGGTCGAGCCAGCTGTAATCAGCGACCAGGAGCTCTCCGTTAAAATTGTTAACTCGATACGGCATATTTGAGCCAATCATCGGCCGCTAAAAATAATTAACGCGATATGATGGAAGGGTTGGCGATGAACACCTCGGCAGCAGGGTTAAGCCAAGTGTAGTCAGCGGCGGGGAGCTCTCCGCTAACGCCGTGTACGCCGCGGTGAATGTGTACGTATCCCTCTCCCGGTCCATCCTCCTCGTTACCGGACGAAGCGTCGCACGCCGGGCCGGGGATGTGGGTGCACAGCTCGTTGTTGTCCTCGGTTCCTGCACGTACACAGGGTGGAAGGTCGATAACACCGATTTTAGTAGCCTCAATACTCGTTTCCTTCATCGTGGCTTTCCCTTGGTTTTTGTACTTTCTGGGGGTGTTTATGAGTGATCGACGTTGAAGCTATTAATAATGCACATTAGAGGATGGCAAACATATTATAATACAAATAATAATAGTAATAATGATACTGATGATGACAATGACAATGACAATGACAATGACAGTGACAATGAAAAAGATATAATAATAATAATGATAATCATCAAAAATAATAATATAGGAATATTGCGTTTCGTGTGGAGAGAGGGGGACGTGGACGAGGGGAACGTTTCAATGAGGTTTGTGAGAGGGCCTGTGGTATCGAACGATTCGGGTTTTTTACAGCATTCGATCTTTTGCTGTCTCCGGTTCATACTTGTTGTCCTCGGTTCCTGCATGCGTCGTAGGGAAAAGGCAGGGAGGACGCCGGTGTCTTTAGGCGTGGGGCTTCCTTGGGGTGGAGAGAGAGGGGAATTGGGAATGGGGTGGGTTCTCGCCTCGGTGGTTCCAGTACCTATGGTGTGTGTGTGATTAGCATGGGACATGGACGGGAATTGGGAATGGGGTGTGGGTTCGCCTCGGTGGTTCTAGCACCTATGGTGTGTGTGTGATTAGGATGGGACATGGACGGGAATTGGGAATGGGGTGTGGGTTCGCCTCGGTGGTTCTAGCACCTATGGTACCTGGTACCTATGGTGCCTATGGTGTTGTGGGTCATTAGAATCTCTACAGCGACATACAATACGTTCTTGTTTTTGTCCTGCGACGCGTGCAACGATAGAGGTTGCACTTTTTGACTTTTTTTGTTTCTCAAATGACGGGGGCGCGCTCCTAAATCCAAAATCGTCGGAATTTCGTTTCTTGTTTCGGAATCTGTTTCGTTGAATACCTAGGCCGTGGGATTGTTCATCGGGTCAGGGAACTTTTCATTTTCTCCCAAATCCGTTTTTGGGTGTGAGAGAGGTACAGAGCTCCATCAAGAGAGGAATCGTCTCGGGAAAAAATATGGTGTGTGTGTACCTCTACCGTAATGTGCTGTAAGCTAAAGAAGCTAAAGAAGCTAAAGAAGCACACAGGTTACGATCAAGGTGCACCATATTTTTTCTTGAAGTCTCCTCACTTGGAGGAGCTCTGTACTTCACCCACAAACTGATTTTGTGGTAAACTAAAAAGGTGCAACTCGATGAACAAAAGCCCATGGCCTCTTTAGGTCTACAAAAAATTCAGATTGAAAAACAAGAATTAGCATACCCCGACGAATTTGGGTTAAGGAGCCCCGTTATTCAGAAACAAAAACACCAAAAAGGGCTACCTCTATCGCAGCACGGGTCACGAAAAAAACACATCCTACAGTAGAGGTGAATTCATTTATTTCTGAGGCTTCTCATCTGAGAAGAGTTCTAATACCTCACCCAAAAAAATCATTTTCAAATACACGAAAGAGTGCAAACAAACCCAAAAATGAACAATCCCATGGCTTTTAGGTATATACAACAAAATAATACTCCCAAAAAGACAAAAGGATGATATTCGGACGATTTTGGGATATTCGGGACGATTTTGGGTTCAAGGAGTCCCCGTCACTCAGAAAATAGTGGAAGCCCCTATCGTTCTATCGTAATACGCGTGTGAGGGACAACATGTGCGATACTTGTTTGGGGTGAGGGGTTCGGGCTGGAGATGTTGGGTGTACAGCTCTCGTTGCTTGCCCTCGGTTTCTGCATGCGTCGTAGGGAGGCAAGGAGCAGACAACAGATTAGGTCCCGTCAGGCGCGGATGTTCTATTTTTTCAAATTTTACGCAGACACCCAATCTGTGAGATCCATGTATACCTGGTACCTGGCACACATTTTGTAACAATTGTTGTAGAGACTCCTCAGTTGTGGGATTGAGGACCGCGTCGAAACTCGTCTTTGCAATCTGCGTGTGATACGTATGAAGCATATACACATCATATGTCAAGAGGTACGATGTTCCACATCCACTTGAGATAGCAGTAAGGGCTGACAGCTGGCTCAATCAGTCGTTGTGGGGTCTTAACCGACAGAAAGGTTATGGTGTCCACCTAACTAACTCACTATGTGGGGTCGGTGACTTTCATCAAAAGTAACGCGATTACGTGCGGTTTCTCACCGGCATCCCACACAGGCGGGGTGATCTTCGACGTTCCACTCAACTTCAGGGTTTCAGAGTCGAAGCCCACAAACCCGTCGTTCGTGTTCACTGATGGAGCGGCAAACACCACAAAACAGTGCGGAACGAAAAAAACAGTGCGCGAAACAGTCGTAGGGGAGTAGGAATGTCACGTCAAAGACAAGTACACGTGGGGGGACATAGCAGCAGAGACACACGGCGCAAACATGATTGCGGACGTTACGTATGCTTGGGGAGTGGGGAGGGATAGAGATCGCCAGGGGGTTGGGGCGGGGGGTGATGCAGCAGCTGCAACAACCCGTGCGCTAATACGTAAACGCTTGCTGGCTTCACCTCGTCACCGACACACGCTACCGTAGAGGTGCACCATTATATTTCTGAGGGTGTTGACTTGAGAAGCTCCACACCTCACCCAAATATTGATTTTAACTAAAAACCGAAAGAGCGACCCGATGAACAAAATCCGTGGGCCTAGGTATACAAAAAACTAAATATTGCAAAACAAGCATGGCATCCCGACGATTTTGGGTTAAGGAGCTCCCGTCATTGATAAAACAAAAACCCCCCAACAAGTGCTACCTCTATCGCTCTATCATAGCACGCGTCGACCAAGCCTCCTATGATAGGGGGGATGGTATACTACCGTTTTCGCTGCAGGGTTTATTTAGGCCACTCGCTCGAGCGGCTCTTCTGATCAAGTTGTTTTGTCGGCGGAGCGTAACAACACTTCCATGGCGGTTGGCGGTGTTCTACCGCGAAACCGAAAAACGCCTAACCCCCAGGAGCGTAAATATGAACGGTAGCTAATCGCGCGATTTTATCGGGGCCGCTGCGAAATGAGACCTTATAAGCGATGCCCCCGCCGTAGCCTGGAATCGAACCATTCCACAGAACAAACGGATCAAAAGCGCGGGGTTCATGCCGAGTTTGGTAGAGCTGTGCGTGGGTAGGACTTCACGGCTAGTAACCAATCGGCAGGTGCCGGTAGCCCAACTAACTGACTATAGTCGGTAAGTCGGCTGGCGAAATGGTGGCCAGCCGACTTGCCGGCTTAAGTCAGGTGAGCGAGGTGAACAAAGGGAGCTAAATCAGCGCCCCCCCGGCCGACGGCGCCCCGCCCAAAGAGAGGAAAAATGCATCCCGCATTAAAAAAATTCTTCCTACCAGTACGGAAACCCAGTAAGTCGGATAGTCAGCACCTCCGGGAAACAACAAAACTATTGGACCGACTTAATAGCTACCTGGTAGTTGGTGACTTGACTCGTGACGACCCATAGCTCCAGAGTTTGGCTATCTTACTGACGATACTGCCCATCGAAACGTAACTTAGCTAGCTCACAAACGATGCTGGTCATCGAGATGTTGGTAATACGTAGCTGAACTACGTATACCTTGGTATATCCTTAACGGAAGAATGCGGCCGTAGTCATCAAGCAGCTTGCCAACCTCAGTATCGACCGTTCAATCGGTCGACTTCACAGCTGACGCACTTGAAATCATTTGATAGAATATAAAACTTACCGACCATGCTGGCCATAGATATGTAAGAGCTGTCGACGCAGATGTTATCGTCGACCGTCAGGGTATACCTCTCCGTGTCTCCGGGCATCTGGACGGCTGACCCGACCACGTATCCGCACACGTAGGGGGAGACGGCGCTGGAAGCGAGGAGCGTCTACCCGCGGGTACCGACAAAAGCATCATACGGACGAATGAAGACACGGTCGTGTAATATTGAAAACAGATAGAATCGGCCCCCTCAAGATCGAAAACAGGTTTGGTCGAAAGCAAATTGGGTTGAAACGGTTGTGTCAACATCTGAAACACGTTGAAACGGATTTGTCGAGATCGAAAACGGATTGAAACAATGGTTACAATATCGATCGAAACCAGTTTAAAACGAAAATGGTTTCGAGATGGAAAACAGTTTGAAAACATTCTCGAAAACAGAAAAAATCCACCATTGGGGTAAAACATTATTCAATACCAAAACCAGATCGAAACGCCCAATTCAAGATGGAAAACAGATCGAAACGGTCATGTCAAGATGTCAAGATCGAAACCAGTTTGAAACGGTTGTGTCTAATCAAAGCCAGTTTGAACGGTCATGTCAAGATCGAAACCAGTGAAACGGTTGCCTACATCAAAGCCAGTTTGAAACGGTCGTGTCAGCATCTTAAAACGGATCGAAGCGGTCATGTCAAGATCAAAAACAGATTGAAACCGTTGCGACAAGACCTAAAGCAGTTTCAAGACGATCCCGCCATGATCAAAAACAGGTTGAAAACGTCGTATCAAGATCATCAATTAGATGGAAGCGGTCATGTCAAGATCAAAAACAGATTGAAACAGTTCCGTCAACATCTAAAACAGTTTCAAGAAGATCCCGCCATGACAAAAACAGATTGACAACGTCCCATCAATATCGAAAACAGATTGTGAAGCAGTCGTGTCAAAAGATATAAACCCTACTGAAACGGTCATGTCATGATCGCAACCAGTTTGAAACAAACGGTCGTGTCAACATCTTTTAAAACAGGTGGAGAACGGTCACGTCACGATCTGGAACAGATCGAGGCGGTTGCGTCAATACCGAAAACAGACTGAAACGGTCCCCATCAATATCCAACACAGATCGAAGCAAGTCGTGCAAAGATACGAAACCATTTCGAAACGGTTCCTTAAAACATCGAAAACATACTATTTACGGAGGACCATAGTAATCAGAACCAAATATGGTGAGTAAAAAAATTGGAGTATATAGGTTTTTGTGTATGTCGTGGGTCCTGATTACTATGGCCCTCCGTAATGCTCTATACCTCACTCAAAACCTGCTTTCGACAAAATTGAAAGTGCTCCCCGAGATGGAATAATCCCATGGCCTAGGTTTATACAACTTAACACGTCTCCAAAACAAGAAATAAAACATTTTTTCGTAAGGAGCCCCGTCATTCAGAAAGCGTTTTTAAACCCAAAAAGGGCTACCGCTCGCTATATCCTAGCGCGCGTCCTTGATCGAGAGATTACATCGGTCGCGTCAGGATCAAAAACAGACTTGCAGATTTGATTTTTAAAACAGATTGGAACTGTCGCGCAAACATCTAAACCACATAGAAACGGGTTGGGTTAATGAACGAACCAACAACAACAAAAGTGGCCTCTTTTGTGTCAGATGATGTGGCAGGATTCGGATAGTAAAGGCCGATAGAAACGCGGATGGCTTTACCTCAAGAGCAGATGCGTCGCCATCCTCGGCCAAGGTTTTAATAGCGTCGCTGGCCGCAAGGCCCTCTTTGAAGATGCTCACGTCCTGGTCACACGCAAAAGGCAAAGCGATAGCCGTCGGAGCTGTTCCGTCAGATTTCAACAGATACGGGGACACAAAAAAGTTCACACATGTATCCAACAAAGTAATACAATCAAACCCGTGTGGGACACTCAAATCAAAACTACTGATAGACGCGTTCTTAGTGTCATAATGTTTAGTACGTCCCTTCAAGCGACCTACACAAACTACCGCTCCGCAAGATACCGCACACCAAACCCCACCCAACCGCCCTCGCTGAGGTCGTGCTAGTTACACCGAACCGAGTACGCCCCTCGAAACGACGTCAATTTCAACGGCCGCCCATCGTAAAACATACCCGGTTTTTCATTTCAAATTTACTCACGTTAGTGTGCGCGACCAAGAGAACCGGGGAGAAAGGCTGTTGGTACGTCAGGTTCCTCACGCGGATCTGGTAGACATCACAAGGGTTACAGAGAAAACGATTGGAGTGGCGAGATTTTAGCATGTACGCATGTGATATACCCTGGGTATCCTAGATACATAACCCTAACCCATAACATACCCCCCGGAGGATAATTTCCCCGAGACGTCCTCCAACATGGCGGGGGGGGGCGGGGGCGCACACAACAAAAAAACGGCGGCTTTTGAAATATTTAATCAACGTTAAAAGCGAAATATCTCATGCAACATTAAAAGGGGGGCGCACGCAACGAAAATCGAGGCATCTACGAAAAGATGATATCCCCTTAGGGGGCTTTTGAAATATCTCACACGGCGAAACTTGAGGCCTCGGAGATATCATATCTCGTCAACACATGGGGGGGTGGGGGGGGGGGGGGGGGGGGACGCTGTGAAAGTTGGCTCTGGAGCGATATCGTCGAAGTTATCGCAGTCGGCGTCCGGGGGAGGGCTCGAAAA
>JAYJMJ010000001.1:7728633-7750521 GCA_036873875.1 Laminaria ephemera
TGATAGTAACTATGTATGGCAACCCTATTCCAATAGTGCCGGTGTCCTACTTAGTGCCGGTATATTGGGCTGGTGCACACCGGCACTATTGGGAGCCCCATTCAGATAGAATACTACCTGTAGACCCAGAAAAAAACCAAACACACCCGCGCACCACAGCAAGGCAGCAGGCAGCCACAGACACACTCGTGCAGCAGCAGAGCAGCAGTAGTAGTAGCAGCAGCATCAGCGGCGGCAGCAAGCAGGTATAGCAAGAGCAGGACCTTTTCCCCAGCCGCCGTGTTCTGGTATTCCTGTGGCGCTGAGGCGCTGCAAGTGTCGAGCTCTGCTTGAAAGTATGTATGCCATACGCTTGCTGTCATTCATTGTTACTAAAAGTACGGGCTACAGGTACAGTGCCGTGCGTACGTCACCTCAGATGCTGACGCTGGGAGCCCGCGTGCTGCGGGCTAGTCGTGCTGTACATCGTGCATCGTCCCATGCTGTCAGCTAATGGCCCTAAAAGCCAGTGCCCTTGCGCTAGTCCTGCTATAAAGTGTAACATAGCCAGCCCGCTTGGGCTAGTCCTAGCGGTTACTCAAGACGTAAAGTTAGTTGTATTTATACCAGGTACCAGGTGTAACACAAAAACCCTTTGAAAACTACTGAATTATCAACTATGCAGCGCGCAAAAGAAACCGGGCAAGAAATGCCGACCAGCCCAAACGAGTTTATAGGTTAGTCTATATCCTTAAAGACGAAAGCATCTGAACAACCAAGCGACCGAAGTGCCACGCAGCAGCTTGCATTTATGTAGATGTATCGACCCCTCAACTGACCAAATCCACAGCTGACGTATTAGAAATATTATTATACATTGTTTTTTCAAGTAGGTGAGCTGTGAGTTCGACCGGTTGAGTGGTCGATACTCAGCTTTGCAGGCGGTGGGATACGCCGGCCGCGTGGTTTTGAGTGGTAGAACTTCGGCTTGTTTCCAATTGGAGAAGTTTCTCCCATTTAAACGTGATTATAAATTCACGGTTCCATCGGAAGAGGTTCTTGGCGAGTGACTGTCCCGTTTTGGATACAAACAACCTCACGTCGGACAGATCACCGATTTCCACTTGATAATCTAGATCTTTCATGAATGATCTGTACGTCTAACTCATCTTACCGGGTGGGAGCCGCACTATCAGCATCGTCTAACACACGCTTTCTGGGTTAGATCCTGCACAATACCTCACAACGGCAGGTACAGGATCTTCTGTAGATGATCTAGATGATCGAGACCGTGATCTGTCCGAGGTGTGCAACCTACCCGACAGGGGAGACGGACGTGTTCTATCGTACGCTCATACTCTTAGGCGAAAGGACAGCGGAAATCTGTACAACTTGGTTAACTTCGGCGTGTTTCGGCGCATGCTACGTACGGTAGAGGTGCACCGAGTGTTTCCTGAGGCTCCTAATTTGAGGAGCTCCATACCTTACCAAAAAACTGATTAGGAAAAAATACGTGGTACCCTATGATCCATGCCATGCCCTAGATAGACAACTAAATGTATTGCAGAACCATAATGAATTTCGGACGATTTTGGGTTAAAGAGCCCTGTCATTCACAAACGATTTCCAAAAATAATGCTACCTCTATCGCAGCACGCGTCTTTCGTGTTGTTGAATACTCTGTGAAGTCCTCCTATTAACAGTCATTGATAACATCGATTTACGGGTTTCCGTAAGACAATGCTTTTGCTGAGTGTCTCGTTTCGGAGACACGCTACTCGGAACTAGGAAATGCCGTGTTTTACTGTGCGTAGTTAAAAACGGAAATGCGTTAATTTCGGTTTTTTGCTTATTTTGGAAGCTCCTCCTATTTAATGTCGATGATAGAAAAACTCCATTTGCTACGATAGGGGCAGCAGCATTTACTAAACGTAAATCTGACTCATGAGGCCCATGATCTCAGGAAGCTAACCAACATCGTTCGAATATCTTGTGTTTAAAGGTCTATACCTAGGCGGTAAGATTATTCATCGGGTTGCGCTTTCATGTTTCTTCAAGCCAGAGGATGGGTGAAGTGGAAAGCTCCTCACATGAAGAGCAGCAGAAAAAAAAGTTGCTATCTCTATCGTGACATGTGTATGGACACGTTTCCGCATGCCCATCCGTAGGATACGCATGAGCTACAGCATACATATATCTCAACCCGTTGATCGGTACGATTTATGTCAGGAAGTGTGTCCAACTTGTGAAGGACTTCCACGTTTACATTAAACGAAGCTTTTCATGATGGCCCCGCCCACGCGTGCATGCGCCGTGGAACAGTGAACACAAAGCATGTGGTTTTACCGTACGCAGGAGAAAGGGGGTGGGAGTAGCGAAAAAATGTAAATATCCGGCGTGCTGTCGTTTTAGGAGAAGTTTCTCCGATTTGGTCTAAGTATTCGTATCAATCGATGTTTCCATGCAAAATAGGTTTGATGATAGGCTCGCGAACGCACGCGTTCTCCGCGGAACAGGCAGGGAACACTCAAAACCGTTTGTTTTGCCGTACGTATTGCAGGTGAAAGCGGATCGGGGAACGAAACAAAATAGTTCGAATTAGAGAGGGACTTGTTCTACCGTACATAAGTGAAAGCGGAAATCTGCACACGTTCGGTGTGAAGCATGCTACGATAGGGCTAGCAAGACTTGGCCAAAATATATCTGTCTAGCCGGGCTGAACATTCAAGGAACTACACCCAATAGATCTGGAATACCAAGTGTGTTTCGTAAACTATTCGTTAACACACCTAGGCCATGGAATTGTTCACTGGGTGGCACTTTCACTTTTCTCAACGTCAGCGTAGAGCTCCTAAGGTGGGGAGCCTCAGAAGGACTATGTGTACCTCTACCGTAGCGTGGGCCACTTGTTAAATATTTTGGAAGTTTCTCTTATTTACATTGAATGTGGATAACCGAGTCAAGGGTTTGCACGTTTCCGCACCCGATGTTTTTGTGATAATAGTACCGCGCACGCGCGCATACGCGGTGTAACAGGGAGCACACAACATTTTTGTTTCACCGTACGTAGATCATGCTACGCCCATGCCGTACGCCCCCGTGCATTGAAACCATACAACAGTGATCCATCTATGGCGCCGGTTACCGCCTACAGCATCTGTGAAATCGCTTAGCTCAGCTGGGAACAAGTCGCAGATGTACATTCCGAGTAGTGTCGGTTTCCGCTACAGTGCCGGTATTTCAACTGGTACATACCGCAGCTATAGAGGAACCACTACAATATATACCGAATTTCTCATCACCAACGAAGCAGTGGTCGATGCTGTAATTATCCTTTTGTACCAGTACTTCTTCCCCCTTAAGTCCGGACGGGGTGCATAGGGTCTACAATAATTATAGTTCGTGCGTAGGTTATCTTCCCACTATTACCTGCGCTTTTTTATTATTTCTGGGGGTAGTTGTGTGAGTGATCGATGTTGACGCTAATGCTGCAAATTGTCGGATGACCAACGTACTAACAATGACACCTTGAAGTATTTGTTGTTACTCCATCATCACCGCCGTGGCCGTATCTGTTCGTGTTTGTGCTGAACCTCGTTCGTTCGTTAACCCTTGTGATGTCTTCGATATGCTTGTTAGGAATCTCACATACCAACAACTATTCTTCTATCCTATCGTCACTCCTTCCCACTGAATCCCTAAAGCTGCCAATACGCATAACACATTGCCCGGACATAATGCCGCGCGCTACGATAGAGTTAGCATTTATTGGCTGAAACGATATCTGACCGACGGGGGCCATGAACCCAAAATCGTCGAAATGTCATTCTTGTTTTTCAATATGTTTCGATGTATACTTCGGCCATGGGATTATTCATCCGGCGGATCTTTTGTTTTTCTCAAAACAAATTTTGTGGGTGAGGTATAGAGCTCCCCAGTGAGGAGGATCAGGAACAAAAATGGTGCGCCTTTACCGTACCATGCGTCTAATGTCTTGACCGTGCCGGTTGGTGTCCGTGCTTTCGTTGACGCTTGTGATGTCCGACAGTTTCGCGTGAGGAACATCACCTACAAACAGCCCTTCTCGCCTATCCTCATCTTCGCCCACACAGAGGTGAGATATACTTCGAAGGGAGGAGTTTTCGGTCAGGGGACGGGTTGTTAGTGTCTCTTCTTAGGGGTTTCCTATTGTTTCAATAGAATAGGTGGGGTTTGTCCGGAGATGAAACAATGCCCTCCCCTCCCGGGAAATAGAAAAACGTGATCCAACGAATTGAAGGGGGGACGTGTCGGGGACTGTTCTGTGATCCTCCACACATGCATCCCTCGAGAGATCATCTCTGCTGTAGGGGTGTTACGTTTAGGGCAGGCGGTGTTTAGGCGGCTCGGAGTCCCTTGGGTCGGTGACAACGTTCATGTTCGTTTTTGCTTCGCGATATAAACCGAAGTGGAAATGGAATTATTTGTGGCCCTGCGACAACAACATATTTTTTTAGCCCAGTTTTATATGAGGTATTGCGCCACTCGCACAAGCGGTGTAAACTCGGTGGAGAAAATGGGGGTAACTACCCTAGCACAGCCTTGGTTGAGAGAAAACTTGCCGAACACAAGAGACTTATACAGCATCGGCCACACGAAGCAGCATGAACGGTCGGGGCACGGGGTGTGTCTGAGCGTCATCACCAGGAGTTGTAGCACAAGCCCGCAGCATGGCGATGCTTGTATTGCTACTCTCTTGTGCTCGTCGCTTGGATATACTGTTTAGGTCTCGCTAGGAACTCGCACTGCTGTTGGAAGTTTGCAGCTATCGTCAATTGCGTGCGTTGGTGGGAAGGAGACACATCAAGAGAAGGAACTCGACCTTTCCTCGTTTGTCAATTACTTTGATATTCCGGTCGGCGAACGGGCCACGGAAAAGTCCGTGTTTGGGTGAGGGATTGTGCCCCACATGTGAAAAGCGTTGAAACACTCAGGTAGACCCCTACCATAGTATGCCTCCTGACCCTACCCGCCCCTGCTACTGCATCCATGGGCTGTCCAGGAACTCCAAGCTTTCCAAGCGGGCGAAGCAGCTTCCGACCAGATGAAGACGTTGGCCGAGGACGGTGACTTATCCGACTTTCTGGTAAGAGAATCTGACCAAGGTTACGGTATTATAGTATTACGGTACTAATACTCCCATTTTCACAACCGGGTATAGGTTACTCGCGCGTGTTGCTCTGTACCTCGCTCAAACACGGATTCAATTTCAATTGCCTTCGTTGGTGCAGCATCACAAACGGTTCCATGGCGGAAGTGCATATCGTAAAAACTGAAAAGTTCGACAACTTTAGCTTGAAAACAACTCTGGAGGGTGCCCACTTGCGGAAGCCCAAAGAGTGGCTGGCCACCCTACCGCAGCCTTGGTCATCTCCCGATCAAAACTACGGTAGCGGGGCGGGGGGGGGGTTCTCATTCCATGCGTAGCCGTAGACGTATGACCACAGATCCTCGCACCCCTACAAAGTCAGCACGAAGCAAGTCGAGTTTTCACCGATCAGGCAGACATTGTCTGTGCACCCAGCGCCGTGGGGCGTTCGGCAAGTTGCATGAAGGGTGAGCTGGATCCTATTAAGATCCATGATTTGTCATACATGGGCGTAGCCTGTCACACCATCTAACCTCGCATCCCTACAATGCCAGGAAGTGGGAAGTCGAGTTTTCACCGACTAGGCGGACATCTCAATCATTGTCATGCATGAGAGTTGCCTGTCAAAACGTAGAACCTCGCAACCCTACAGTGCTGGGGCGGAGCACATCAGGGTTTCTCCGACCAGGCAGGGGGACGTACAAACGTATTTGCCTGCCTTAGTCGTTTGCCAATTGATCAAACATCACCTACGAAAAGGAGCACCGTTCCTACTCCCAATAGAGACACCTTCAACATCTGGGAGCTCACTATGACTTTGCCGTATCATCTTCCTAGAAGGTGGTGAACATATCTCATTCATCAACATACGCCTCCAGCCGAAATGAGTACGCCACTTTTAGGCGTACACAAGATGATCTAGATGGTGACGTGCGCAATTCAAAACCACTACGAACGTGCATCCATCATGTCAGCGAGCAGGTGGTCGCAGACGGTGTGGATATTGTACTCTTCCTGTCCGGTTTCACGACCAGCTCGGAATAGTGCATATTACAATACCACATATATATATATGACCTAGGTTATCAAGATTTGAAATATGTCCAATCCAAACCGCTTTGATCGTGCATCCATCGTGGCTGCGAGCGTGCTCTCGAAGAAGGCATTGACGACCAAGGACCTATCTGCCCTGAAATGCATATATTAACATTGTGAAATGTATGGGGATCTGATATGTCCTCTCCAAACCCGCTTTGATCGCACATCCATCGCTGCGGCGAGCAGGCGCTAGCAGATGACAAAGATGTTGAACCGTTCTTGTGCGGCTTCGCGTACGGTACGGAGGCGTTGGCACCCGGGGCAAACGAGTGGTTCACTCTGGAGGTGGACACGGAAAAGTGCCCCGACGGGTTTCTGTTGTCGATGGTCAGCATGCTCGGTGAGTTGTAAGCCCATGTTCCGGTAGGGGTGAACCTAAATGGTTCTCAGCCTCCTCACTTGAGGAGCTCTACAACTGACCCAAACAAAAATATTCCACAAAGTGAACGCCCAACCCGATGAACAATGCCATGACCTAGTTATGCAACGGATGTTATCGCAGAACAAGAACGACATTCCGATATTATTGGTGTAAGGAGCCCCGTCATTGAGAACCAAAATCGACAACAAAAGTGCTACCTCCATCGTGACACATGTCTGTAGCTAGTGCTGACGAACTGAGTTCGATCTTTAAATATCGATGAACAAAGAATGAAATAGATACGATTTCGATAGTCAGCCACGGAGAATTGAAGTCAATTTTGTAGGTGTCGACGAACGAAGATCGGACTCGGTACTATTTCAATAGTTGATAACATACATCGAAACCGTTAGGCTCGAAACCTGCCAGTCCATAAAACTCGAGCCGACTTCTCCAGAACATTGCATAAGTCGTATGGGAGACGCTATTCGAGCATTGAACGAGGTGGACAGCGAACTACGTTTGAAAGCGAGATATCGTATAAATCGAGACGTTCGTTCCGATATCCAACACTAGCTGTACTGAAAACTCCTGAAAGACATTTCCTGTACGGTGGGTTATAGAATCTTTCATGTCCGTGTCCCGATCCCCGCTGCCGGCATGTAAGTCCTTCATCCACGTATCGGCGTGCTGTGTATTGAAGGACGACGTGACTCTGTCTCGTCGGTCACGCTTCTTCCTGTCGCCGCCTCGTGTGGACAATAATTTTTTTCCATCACGTATTCATCTGTGAACAACAACGATGCATTCGTTAGCAGAGAAATCAGTCCAAAGACTAGGTGTTCAATAGCACTCAACAACATTAAACCCCCCTTTGACCTAAGAACCTGTTTGCACACGATGACCGATCGGATTCCCCATCGTCTGTACGCTTGTAGCTACCCTGAACTGCCCCTTTAGCACCTTCGTCACCGTTTTGTGTCTGCAATAATGCTATCTCATCACGCATTTCTCAGTCAACACCAACAATGCCTTTGCGATCATATAAAGCAGTCGACAAGCTAGGCCGTGTAGTAACGCTCAAGAACCCCAATGCCTCACTGACCTAGAAAACTGTTGACACACGACAAACAATTCCGCATCGCGTACCACGCTTGGAACCATCGGTAGCCCTAACCCCTGCTTCCGTTTTGTTGCCGTTTCGTGTCACCGATGTCACGTATTCCTCAGTCCACAAAAACGATGCATGCGTGGGGATAAGAACAGCCAAAATCGCACTCAGCCAGATTGGTCCTAGTATTGTGCTACTTTGTATGACATGATACACCATACCCACTGAGCAAGCAGACAGGGCTTACTGTTAACTAACACCTGCTCCTCGAATCCGAACACTATTCAGTAATGTCTTCGATTGGGATTATTTACATATAGAAATACATATATATATGGGCTCCGCATGGGTTGCCAGCACTCAGGCTTCGGATAGGCTTGTACATAATTTCTTTGTCTCATGTTAGATGTATGTTTACATACTTGCGGGACCAGGTATATGACAAACGTGCGTAAGTGCTTTGCATGCCAAGTGTTGCCCTAAGCGTGGAACATGTCTCAGTAAACAACTCCAAACCTCTCTGTGACCGATAAAAATATTTGCAATACGATATCATTATTCCACATCGTCAACGCTTGACGCCGCCTCTACCTGCTTCCTTGTTGACATTTTTTCGCATTTTTGCGCCGCTCGTATTGCTGTTCTAACCGTTCCGTGCGGCTGGTATTGCTGTTCCAACATCTACTTATCAGTCAACACCAACGATGCCTTCGTGGGCATAGACTCTTTGAAATTGGAGGGGGAGATTGAGGGTACTGCCTACGCCCCTGCTTATGACGCCGGTGAGACTGCACGGCATGAGGTTCGTTGCGATGCATCACATACCACCAAGGCTATGGTACTGTAGTGGGGGTACCCCCACTTTCAATGCGGAGTATGTACTTATCGTACGGTTGATATGCTTTTGTTGGCGCAGCGAACGCCTTTTTTCAGTTAACATACCGACTTATATCCTACGTCATCAGTGCTGCTCGAGTTGGTAGAATATCGAGTCTACGATGGTATCTGGAGACCGTCATCCACCAGCCACGGCAGTGGGAGATGACGCATACTACGCCAGGCGTGCACCTCATTTTTCCGAGGCTACTTGCCTGAGGAGCTCTATACCTCAGCGAAAACCTATTTCGACAAAACCGAAAGTTCAACCCGATGAACGACCGGATGGCCTAAGTATTGTCTGCACAATTCACGTGGTTTCCCAACGCTATTGGGTAGGTCCTCAGTTCAGGAGATCCGTCAGTCAGAAATACGTTGGCCAAAACGTGTTAACCCTATCGTAGCGTGCGTCAGCTGTCATGCCGCACGCATATTCCCCACCGTACCACGCACCCGTACCGTAGCATGCATCACACAGCATATTCAATTTAGCAGTGCTCCCTTGCCCCCGTACCACTCCACCGTACCACTCACGCCTATGGAGGCATGCATCACTCAGCGTGTTGAAACCTATCGCATTGCCTTCCCACCGTACCACCCACACAGGCACCGAAGAGAACAATGAGCTTTGCTCTCACATCCCGGGTCCCGCGTGCAGCGACACGTCGGGCAACCAGGAGGCTGGACCGGGAGAAGGGTTTGTTCACTTCCACCGCGGCTTCCATGGAGTTGGTGGAGAGCTGGCGGCCGCTGACTACGACTGGAGGAGCGCTGTTGCGGAGGTTTATGTCATTGGTTCTGGCGTCAGCGTTAGTTCCGGTGAACACTAGGATGGCCCACAACTTAAGAGGCTCCTATATGGGGTCGGTGTCGCCACCGCACAACTGGGGTCACCCGCCCTACCGGATCTCGCGTATGTGTGTTCATTGGTTTTGGGCGCTGACTACGATTGGAGGCGCGCGGTGTTCGGAGGATTGTGTCGTTAGTTCTAGCGTTAGCGTCTGTTCCGGCGAACACTATTACGGGGGACCATAGTAATCAGAACCTACGATACACACAATAACTTATATGTTCCCCTATTTTTCCTAACCATATTTGGTTCTAATTGCTATGTACCCCCGTAATAGACTGGCCAACACCCTATACGGTGCACGACAACTGCTAAGTAACTCTCTTACCGGGTTAGGTGTTCGACAGTACCTCCTGCAGTGTGGCCAACACCCTACACAGCAGGCGACACGACGTCAGAAACTCATATCTCGGGTCAGGTATCTGGCAATAACTATCGACTGGCCAACACCCTGCACAGCACATGACATCACATACAAAACTACTCAAAGGGTGTTTTAAGTAGGGTAAATCGTATATACTCTGGAGCACTTGGGTACCCAACCAAGTTGATTTGGATGTACCCGGGTATTGTACCCTGCCGTACTGAACGCAGCCTTGAACACTCTCATATCGGGTCAGGTGCCAGACAGTACCTAGTGCGGTCAACAACCTACACATTAGGCGACACCACATAAACATGTGGTTATTGTGGCTTGGGTAAAACCGAGTCAGATCATGACGAACGCTCAATATCTCAAGCACTGTCACGTACTACTGTGTGGTGGATATTATTTTTCCTCAGTAGGGGATAATCGAGATCGGAATCGTGCTGGGTTTGTTGTTTGCTTTTCGCTTGGTGTACAGCACATTTCGGGGCGGCGAGTGGGCTGTATTATGAGTTTAAGTTCCCATTGTTATGTTGGTAGAGCATCGATAGACGCCAGGCGTACAGGCGTTCTCGTCAGAACGGTTTTCATATACATCGGAGGCCGTTCTTCGCCGAGAACACTCATCCCTTCCCCTAAATGCTTATGAGTGGATGGTTTGCATATACATCAGAGGCCGTTCTTCGATAGGAACACTACTCCCTTCCCACACGACGGGTGCTTGTCGCAACGTAACCAGGGATTGCCATGTCACAAGTTTTTATTTGGGCGTTTCGTTCTACCCTCGGTGACGTAGATGTAGGTTTTGTGTAAGCGCCAACTGGGGCGCGTTGTCTGGGATTGTTTCGGCTTGCCTGCATTTGAATATTCCTTGATTTGGCTGAGGTTTTGACAACCTAGAGCATGTTGACTGGACTACACTTCTTGTCGTGCAAATTTGCAACATCCAAGAAATTCGCGAACACAGACAACGTGCGGGGTGCGTTACACCGTCGTAGGTAGGTGCATGGGCATGAGCTGGATGCACAATACTCTGTCCAAGTTAATTATAATTGTATGTATATTGTCGTTTTTTTCGTTGGATGTGGTATTGGTTTCTCGCGTGTATGGGGTGACCCGAAACAGTGTGTTGCCCAACTCATGTAATTAACTTTGCAAGTAGGACACTAACCAGTGTCAGGCGCTTAGCTTGGCTGAGAAGCGAAGTATTGGTTGTCGAACAGTGTTAACGTATTCCCAAGAGGCCGCTATATGTCTACATCTTCCTTTCTTTGTCCGTGTTTGTGTACAACGGAACTATTGGAACATGTAGTCATTACCGTCCACTGACTTTCCAGTGTGGATTCAACTTGCAGTTTGCGCGTTTCAGATAGTTTGCCCGTATCGGCGGTCAAAGCCATATTCAGAGCGTAGTTTTACTATCCGTAGTTCTTGTCGTCCTGTCACAGGAGGGGGGGGTCGGGATGAAAGCTGGCTTCGTTTGTTTCGCCATTTTGTGTCGGCGGCCGCACACATATGCGTAGCACGCGAACGCCTGCTTTTTAATTCGATATGGCTGCCGTCGAGTAAGAGGGGGGCAGTGTCCAATATTGTTTTCCCCGTTAACTTCATTCCGTGTGGACCCATACGTATACACGTTGGCTTCGTGTGTTGCCCCTTGTTATGTAGAGGCGGTCGTGCACGTATGCCTAGCACGTGCATGTCTGCTTTTCCAGTCGTTGGATAGCACGCAAGGAGGTTTTGTATGAACGGTAATTAGTACAGTAGTCGGAGTGAATGTTCGGTTCGGGGTCGTCGTTGTTGAGGACTGCTTCGCTAGACGGGGGCGGCTAGTTGTTGGGAGGGTCTGAGCGTGAGGAGCTGTATACCTCATCCACATTCGGAATTTAATTAAATTTCTGGAGGCAACCCGATGACAAATTGCATGGGCGAGAGAAGCAGCAAATACCATTGAATTATGTCTTCTTCGAGATCCTGATATGTGGTGATGATGAAGCAACCTCACACATGATGCATGCCCAGCCCGAAATAACGATAATGGTCAGCGACCCCAGATTCAATGTTTCAGCTTCCCCAATCAATGATAATGTTCAGCGATCCGAGAAACGATCGTCCGGCCCAGCCCTGAACGATAAAAATAACCAGTGACCTCAGAAGCGATGCCTCGGCAGTCCTCAGCGATCGATGTAGATGCAGCAATACCAGACAACGTTCTCCCTGAAAATATGTAACTAACTTTTTTATGGCCGATTCCAAACGAAACTTCGGCGATCTCAAGCTGCTTCTGCGGCGACTACGAAAGATCGGGCAGTCCCATTGACCAGCAGCAATGTATTGATTGCGGTGAAGTCGACTTGCCGTTGTCCGGGTTGTTGCCCCATATGGTGTCCGAGCACGTGCTGAGCCTGAACCCTCTTTGCTCTTAGGTGATGCAGAAATCCACCGTCCCAGTTAGGTACCGAAGGAGATGCTTGGCCGTTACCATGTACATTTTTAACTGTTTGGATATTTCCCTCGCGGGTCGGTTTGCCGCGCACGAGTTGCCATAGCGTGTCGCTTGACTGGGGGACATGGTCCTTCCGACATTAACTTCAAGTTGCCGCGTCACCTCCTGGTCTAAACGGCTCTCTTTCATCTGCCTCAGGGACAGCTCGTTGCCGAACCCCGGTGTCCCCAAAGACTTGCAGGCTTGCATGCCGTAGATTACTAGCAGTAGCCTGGTAAAGTCCTGCTGGGGGACTACCCTGAGATTCCGCTCGAATGTCGCAGGTGACTTGCATCCCGAGCACCCACGACATGTCGCCCAAACCGACATCTTGAACTGACTCATCCGCTCTCCCTCGAGAAGCTCGAGCGCATCCTTTTAAGTGCCTGGCAGCAGCACGCCATCCACATAAAGAGTGAGCAGGACCATCGATTCGCCGTCCTTGACGAACACCTGCTGTCTCGTTGTTGGCTTGCCCGTTCCGTTGAAGATGTAGACGCACGGGTCGCTTTTCAGGGTTGCGACGCTGATTTCCACGCGGCAGGTGTCGAAGATTCCATGGCAGTTCCCGGGGATTCGCTTCAAGCGGTTAAGCGATCTGAGGAGATTCACAACCAAAGGATCTCCCATCGCTTCATCCCTAGCCTCATGCCCCGGGGGCATCTTCACCGACACTCCCTTCTGGACGTCAGCGTACAGAACCGATGTATGAACGGCGAGCTCCCAAATGTCCACCCTTTCACAGCCGCCGTCGCGAGCACCATGCGGATGCTCGGTATCCTGCAGACCGAACCGAATGTCCCTCCGCAGTCACGCCCACTCCGCTGCTCCTACGCTTGGTGTTAAATTGCCGTTCTGCCCAAGCCGGATGGCATCCCTCCAGTTGATCCCCCTTGCTGTCCGCTTCCAGCGCGTGCATTGAACTCCGGACGTTTGGATCCATATCTATGTTGATGTGTAGTCCTTCGCATGAGTAAACTATGTATCGTTTTCTAGATGCTGGGAAATGCGGTGTGCACCGAAACCAAATTCGTTCCTTCTCGCCGGCGTACTGCATTCAACATATTTGTATCGGGAAGTTGATCGTATCAGTAATAGTACAGAGTAACTAGCTTACCACCATAAGTATCAGATAACATTGCAGGGAACATTACTGGGAACATGCTGTAGGACGGACTGTCGGCTAATACGACAATATCTTAAGTACATCTGCCAGTAGAATGGGCAATGTCCCATGACAATTAGGGAAATACTCGCCTACCTCCTTCACTCTCTTTCGTTTCCACGTTTGGCATACAATCGCCACTTTCAAAACAATCGTCTTTCTTCTTCACAAGTGATCTGGACAGATACTCGGTGCCTCCTCTGCAGCTCTTATAACAGAGACATAGCCTCGACGCGTATTATTGTACAAGGGCATAAGCCTCGCGCTTTGGTGAACACATCAACTGGCACCAAGCATCGACGTTCCACCGCAGTTCGTCGTGTTCTTCCAAGAAGCTCAAGAATCGACCTCATTTTCTCCAGTGCGGAGGAATTATTTCAAAATATTAACCAAGCCCGGACTACAGCATCAGCATCAACAACACAATCACCATGGGAGAGTCATCAGCTGATGGCGTCGACAAGCTTGTTAGAGCTATCGGCGGCAAATTCAACGGACTCAAGTACGACGTATGGAAACGCACGGCCCAGTCCGTCATAAGCATGCGTCATTCCGAGATCTCTGGCATTCTGGAAGGACGTCGTTGCCCTGAAACCGAATATATTCGTCTTTGACCATCTTCGATGGCGAGAATACCTACACGAACTGTGACACGCAGCAAGTACGTTGATGAATCGGGAACTCTCTCTGGTAGGTGGGAAACACCGCCAGCCGACACATCGGCTTAGGCACAGCCAGACTCGGAGGCAACACCTTTAGTCGACGTGGGGCATCTACCTCTATCCTCTTCAAATGTACATGGAGCCGACACACAGACGGTACAATCGTTTTCAGCATCTACGCTTCCAGTCTCAACATCAGTTCTATGGGCCACGAACGACAACATCTCCAATAAGAAGACATTAAAACCTGGCATCGCGACAATCGACTGATTTCCTACTTCTTGTTCATGAGCACTTCGGGAGCAGCAGCTAGATTTCTCATAAAATACAAGCCCAAACAAGTTGAACTGGCAATGGAAAGGCTGCGTAGGATGGTTTGGTAAATATTTATCAAAATTCCACGCGTCAACGAAGGCGCAATTAAAAACCCCAACTCACACAAATGGTTGGTTCGGATGGGCAAGACCCCGATAGTATTAATAACGAATTAAACAATTCGAGGGACGAGCCGGTATACATGGGGAAGGTGTTCAACCACGATAGCATACTCGACATGGTGCTGGACGGACGAACAGACGATTACGTGCAAATAAAGTATAGGGCAGAAGCCGGTGACGACTTCTCACTCGACAAAGCAGTGATCACCATGCGCCACATGTACGCTAATAGAGTGATGCGTAACGGGCCTTCGCGCAAAGCGAAGGGGCGTGAGTCGGGTATGACAATTACGTCGACATCAACAGTAGTGACCTGTCCATACTGTAAAACGACAGGCCATAAGTATCAGAATTTCTATGCACCCAAGAAATCGATGAATAGGAAAAACTCTTCCCATTCACCACCAAACCATCCACGGGCTAGCCTGCGTCACACGGATGACCACGACAATAGAGCCTGTTTGGTTCAAATGGGGTAGCGGGAAAACGGCAATAAAAACCGTAGCTTTCGTCCCGGTCAACAAAACGGCCCGCACAGCAACGACAGCGGTGCCCACGCCAACACCGCCATAACGCCAAGTTCGACCTCGCAAGTGGAAGCCTACATCTCCGCGACGCTTGTTCCATCTCCTATTGCTGCTGCAACAACTACTAATTCCTACGTCCATCACGACTGCTTCCTCTGCATCTTCACCTCTGGACGGCATCGGCTACTCTTCCATCGTAACGCCTCTAACCAACATCACCAGCACGCCCATCAACTTCTCCATGACTGCCGACAGCGGAGCCTCCAGCCATTCCATCGACAACCAACTCACGGCGTAGATAGAGTGCGTAGGCCCGGTGGGCAAGAGGGCAAACAGACAAAGAGTGGGGGGGGCTTGCTCGCAGAATGCCTGGATGGGTATTTACCCGTCGGTGGTAGTGGCCGCGGTGTGGCTATCTGTACGGTGATGGCATCCCATGTACACGCGCTCACACGCAAGCGTTCTCCAGAAGCAGCCTACGAGATATACCGTGTGGTATTTGTTTTGTTCGTGTTTCTCGTTTGCAGCACGCGGGGGTGTTTTGTCGGAAAACATAATCGTCGCTTTCTTTTTTGCTTTTTTTATCTTTGCTTTCCATTTTTGCTTTGACAATGGATGGGTATGATACGCAATGATATTCAGTACCGGCATGTTTCTAGAGTAAGTGTACTGGTGTGGTCAGCTGGTGGAGGCAGGTGGTTCTGTCTCGCGGTACCCTGGTGGTGTGTATGGAGTGAAGATCGTCGACCGCTCGTATGGGAGGTAGGCCTCTCATCATGGCGTACATAGAGTGCGTAGGCCCGGTGGGCTGCAAGGAACAGAAAAAGAGTGGCGGGGGCTTGCTCGCAGAGCATCTGGGTGGGTATCTACCCGTCGGTGGTGGTGTCTGCGGTGTGGCTATCTGTACGGTGTTGGAATTTCGTACACACGCGCTCACACGCAAGCGCGCTCCAGCAAATGCCTACGACATATACCGTCTGGTAAACACGTTTTTCGTGTCGTTCGTTTGCAGCAGCCGGGCATCTTTTGTGGGATTTAGTAACTGTCGCTTTCTTTTTGCTTTTTTTGTTTTTCCTTTTCATTTTTTCTTTGACAATGGATGGGTATGATACGCAATGATATGCAGTTCCGATATATTTCGAGAGTAAGTGTGCTGGTGTGGTTAGCTGGTGGAGGCTGGTGGTTCTGCCGTACGGTACCCTGGTCTTATGTATGAAGTGAAGATCGTTGACCGCTGGCAAGGGAGGTAGGCATCCCATCATGGCGTAGATAGAGTATGTAGGCCCGGTGGGCAACAAGGCAAACATACAAAGAGCGGGGGGGGCTTGTTCGCAGAGCACCTGGGTGGGTATCTACCCGTCGGTGGTGGTGGCTGCGGTGTGGCTATCTGTACGGCGATGGCACCGCGTGCACACGCGCGCACACGCAAGCGCACTCCAGCAGCAGCCTACCAGATATACCGTCTGGTATCTTGTTTTTTCATGTATTTCGTTTGCAGCAGCCGGGGATGTTTTGTGCGAAAAGGTTCCCGACGCTTTCGTTACGCCTTCTTAGTTTTTGCTTTTCATTTTTTCTTTGACAATGGATGGGTATGATACGCAATGATATGCTGTTCCTATACCAGATATGTTTCTAGAGTAAGTGTGCTGATGTGGTTAGCTGGTGCAGGTAGGTGGTTCTGCCGTACGGTACACTGGTGGTATGTATGGAGTGAAGATCGTTGACCGCTCGTAAGGGAGGTAGGCATCCCATCATGGCGTAGAAAACTACGTAGGGTCGGTGGACAACAAGGACCACATACAAAGAGTCGGGGGGGCTTGGTCGCAGGGCGCCTGGGTGGGTATTTACTCGTCGTTGGTGGTGGCTGCGGTGTGGCAATCTGTACGGTGATGGCACCGCGTGCACACGCGCTCACACGAAAGCGCACTCCAGCAGCAGCCTACGAGATATACGGTCTGGTATAATCTTTTTTTGTATCTTTCGTTTGCAGCAGCCGGGGATCGTTTGTGGGGAAAAGTATCGGTCGCCATTATTTTGCCTGATATTCTATTGTTTTCCATTTTTGTTTTGTCAATGAATGAGTATGAGATGGTGTGATATGCAGTACCGGTATGTTTGTTGAGTATGTGTGCTGGTGAGGTTAGCTGGTGCAGGCAGGTGATTCTGCCGTACGGTACCCTGGTGGTATGTATGGCGCGAAGATCGTTGACCGCTCGTAAGTGAGGTAGGCATCCCATCATGCCGTAGATAGAGTGCGTAGGCCCGGTGGGCAACAGGGAAAACAGAAAAAAGAGTGGGGGGGCATGCTCGCAGTCCGCCTGGGCGGGTATTTACCCGTCGGTAGTGGTGGCCGCGGTGCGGCAGTCCAGTGATGGCATATCGTGCACACTCGCTCACACGCAAGCGCACTCCCTAAGCTGCCTACGAGATGTTCCATGGGCATCCACTGGAAGATAGCCGCGACACGATGGGTGAACAGAAGGACACTTATGATGTACAAGTAGAGAAAGGGAATGTGTACATTATCGTCGTCCCCTGGAAGGAAGGAGATGCAGTGCAAAGAATGCACCACAGGTCGCGCGATACTCTACAGAAACGTCCCTGTTGTATTTTTGGAACCCCCCAAATACGGTTACATGCACATCTCGTCACCGGGTGCGAGGTTATCCTCAACAGCCCCCCTGCTCCCTGCTCGGGGAACGAGATAACAAAGCATCACTCATCATACCACCGTGATTCAAAACCAGATCACCATGCATCCAAATCCATGATCACACTTAAAACCCAAACCTTAAAAACCGGAATATCACATTTAATCCAAATGCCAAATCCAGAATCTTCAAATTCAATAAATTACAGTGGCTTTAACTTCAATATCCATCCAGTACTCAATACTCAGCAGCTACAACTAGGAGCGTTTTGCTCCGGTAATCGAACGGTCATCAGCTGGTAAAATAGGATTAAAACGAGTGTGTCAAATCTATGGCTTCAATTTTTTTTTCAAAACCCAAATTCAAATTCTCAAATCCTAAAACCTAATCTCAAATACCGAAAATTGAATATCAGATCTCAAAATGGAATCTCAAATCTCAAAAACAGAATCTCAACTGCCAAAAACAGAATATCAGGTATCAACAGCCAAAAATGTCCATCTTCCAGGTATCACTATCAGAATCACCTCAAATTTAGAAATCAGCGTCCGAATATCAATCTCAGTCGTCTAGAATATCAAAAACCAGAAATACCCAGATTCCAGATATCACTATCAGAATAAGCTCAAATATAGCAACCATACCATATGTGTACGGCACCCGAAACTTCCAATCCAAGGAAAAATTCACCTCCATAACCATACTCTCAGTCTTGAATCCACTCATGTTCATGACAACGTTCCTGTGAAAACGGAAGGCATCCTTGCTAAGGGGTTTCGTCAAGAATTCAGCGTCTGGAAGTGCGACGGAACGTGAGAGGTATTAAACTCTCCCTTCTCAACAAGCTCTCTCAGGAAGTGGTGACGTACATCGATGTGCTTCGAGTTCGCGTTGGTTACGGGGTTAAACCCCATCTGAATCGCACCGTTGTTGTTTTCAAAACCCTGGATGCACGGGTCCCCAAAATCGGACAAGAGAAAACGCCACACGGACCGCAGAAGGAGCGCCTTCTTAACCCCTTTTGCCATCGGAACACGCTCCGCCTCACTCGAGGAGAGTGTGGTGTACTTCTGCGTCCTAGACACCCATTGGGTGGCCGTACCCCCACACATGACGGCTCCACTCGAGACAGACGTCCACTAAATTTCTTTGGGAGCGTAAGCTGCATACGCGTAAACCACCAGCTCTAGGCCACTGTGCCTCTGGAACGTAACGCCGTAGCTACTCGTGGCGTTCAGATACTCTACGATCTCTCTCGTATCCTTCCAATGCTTGTGCTTGAGGGCATGCGCATACCTCGCTACTGGCCTCACCGTATTGGAGATGTCAGGTCTCGTCTGGTTAGCAAGCCACATCAAACTCCCTACCAGTTCGCGGAATGGCGACACCCCGTCGGGCTCATCCTCGTCAAAGCTCTCAAGAAAAACATCAGTCGAAAGTGGGGTGTTCCTACCTGCGGTCACGCCAAACTGCTTGACCGTCTTCTCTGTAAACGACTTCTGTGAGATCGTCAATAGACCCGCCAACTTGTCTCGAGAATAGTCGCAACCAGCGTACCATCGTAGCTGGCCAAGGTTTTTGATGGGGACTAGGTTGTTCAAGTCCTCGCAAAACCGGTCACATCTCTTTACGGCCAAACGCAAACATGTCACCCACGTGTACCACCGCAATCACGGAAACAGATCCTGCCTTGATCTATCGGAAACCACAGGGAACCGCAAGGCTCTGCTCAAAACCGTGACTATGACAAGACCTACACGCTTGCTTCAAGCCGTACAGACTGCGATTAAGGGGTACTACTTTGCCAGATAAAGCACCACAGCCTTTAGGCATACGCATCAAAACCACTTATTTCAGCTCGGCCTGGAAGAACGCCTGTTGTACGTCAAAATGGCACAGGTCTAACTACAACTCGCATGCAATGGCCGCCATCAAACAAATGCAAGGCACGGCGCGGGTCGGGGCAAAAGTCTCATTGTAGTCAACTCCCGGGGGTTGCCTAGCCGTGCTTTCGCCTTCACTACCTTACCGGTCTCGTCTGACTTCCACGAAAAAACCCAATGGCCGCCATCAAACAAATGCAAGGCACGGCGCGGGTCGGGGCAAAAGTCTCATTGTTGTCAACTCCCGGGGGTTGCCTAGCCGCGCTTTCGACTTCACTACCTTACCGGTCTCGTCTGACTTCCACGTAAACACCCACTAGGCCAACACCACGTTCCCGCCTTCTAGTTGCTACGCGAAACCGAACGTTCCCTCCCTTTGGAGCCCAGAGTACTCCTGATCCATCGCATACAGCCAATTTGCACTGTAGGGTGAGTCCGAAGCCTCTTGGTACGTAGAGGGCTCTGAAAGCTCACTCGCACACGGCAAGTTGGCAAGGGAGGAGGGGTGTTGGGCGAGCGCTGGTTGAACAGGGAATGGTCAGCTGGCCACGTCGCAGTCGTCGCCGGGCGGTACGCTCTCGTGCTCGCACGTGTCCTCGCCGGTGGGAGGATTTCGTTGTCCAGGGGACCCTGGTCGACCTGAGGGTTTTCTGCCACCGGTAGGTATGACGTCGATATCACCCCCGGCGGCGGCGGCGGCGCCATCGGTGGCACCGGCGCCATAACCGGCGTCATCACCGGCGGCACCACCGGCGGCACCAGCGGTGGCACCGGCGCCATACCCGGGTTTTCTGCTCCCGGTGGGGATGACGGCGGCATCACCTCCAGCGGCGGCACCACCATCGGTTGCGTCGGCGTCATCCCCGGCGTCGTCACCGGTGTCATCCCCGGCGTTACCGGCAGTACCGTTGGCACCTGGGGGACCGGCGGCACGTATCGGACGTGCAGGTAGGCGCTCCATGTCTCCGGTACGGTGGCCGTCTCCGCGCCCGGCGTAGCCACGAAAATCGGCACGCGCTCCACCTGCCATGGGACGTCCCGCGTGTCGCTCGGTAGGCCGGACGACGTAAGGACCTTCGCGCAGTCCCGTGGGTGGTTCCGCCCCCTGTTGAGGTAGAGGCACCGCTCGGCCTTGAGCTCCGACTTGTGGGTGCGATGCACGCGGCGAAACCTGGGCTGCATAAAGGCGAGGGTGTTGGCCGGCATCAGCCTCCCAAAACTTCTTCATACGGTGGCTTGTTGAAAGCGTTGACCGTAGTTGCCGTGGAGTTTAGGTAGTCGTTCATGTAGATGTCCGCTTCTACTCAAAAACGGTCGAGGTCTGGGAGCTGCCCGGGGCAAATCCGGAGAGCCTCAAGACGCGCGGCCATGCCGATTTCCTGTATCAGGCCGAACCCACCCTCGGCCATGCCGTCGTGCTTCGGCCCGTCGACCCCCGTGTGCTCATAACGGATAATCTTGTCGCTGCTAATCCTCGCGAATATCTCGTGCACGAACTCGGCGCCGTTGTCCGTTCGGAAGCATGTGACGTCGCCACCGACGTCGGCCAAGAATGTCTTGGTTGCCGTAGCCACGTCGACCGCGCCCTTGCTTCTGAGGGGGAAGACCCATCCCATGCGCGTCGCGGCAATCTGAACAGGATCTTGTACAGGACCCCCCCAGGAGAATCGATTTTCCTGGGGTCGGCAAGGTGAACGAAACCACGCGACAGGGGTTGTATCATCCGAGAGGAAGTCACGGTAGGCACCGACGCACCCCTACCCTTCGCCTGCATGCACCCATTGCACGTTAGTGGGGTCCCCGTCAGCTTTACGTGCTGCTGCCTGGCCGTCTCGCGTAAGAGACCCTCGTCAGCGTGGGCATTGCACACGAGGGAGACGTTGATGTCCACCTCCTTAAAGCGTCGGACGCCGGGGACAAGCACGGCAGCAGCAATCGCCGGGCGGAACGCGGTAAGAGGGGGGGTATGGGACCCCATCGGGGGGGTTATCCACGACGGTTCCGATGCGAAGAAAAAAAGGAGGGAAACTTGTACCGCTACTGCAGGATCTATCACTACCCCCACCCCCGGCGACGGCGGCATCGGCACCATCGTCGGCGTCCTCACCGGCGGCACCACCTCAGGCACCGGGCCACGGGGGGGAACAGGCGGGGGGGGTACTCTACCGCTACTCAACGGTCCACCGCTACCATCACCACCGGCGACAGTGGCATGGGCAGTACCGCCTGCGTCCTCACCGGCGGCATCACCACAGGCACCGGCGCACGAGGGGGGGGGGGGGGTACTCTACCGCTACTGAACGGTCTA
>JAYJMJ010000001.1:7750621-7769266 GCA_036873875.1 Laminaria ephemera
CACCCTCCCCCCCTCTTTGAAGACCCCGCCGCCCCGAACTCCCCTCCCTACCTTGTGTGGGCGACACATCCAGGTCACGAGGGTCTGGCGAGAATATTAAATATACTGTATGGGTGCGCCAACACGAAATACCTCGTAATCTAAGGAAGGCTTCAGACCTTTGTGTGACACCAACCTTGATGTACCTTGAGGGTAGGCTAATATATACCACTACATGGGCGGAAATGTAAGGATCGTTTGGTATTCCTATTAATAAACCAGTGGTCGCTATATTTTGATCCAGAGGGGTAGGAGTTAGTGCATTGCTCGCCGCTAGGGATGTTTCTCTCTCCGACCATTGAAAATTGTTAGCGTCCCCTTATAATTGAGCAGGATGTTCTTATTGCGATATTTCTTATTCGTGAGTCTATAGTGCTCTCACTGTCTATACATGTGTAACATGTATGATATGCATCGTGTTTGTGTTTGTGCTTTCCGCCTGCCAGATCCGCGTGAGGAATTTGACATACCAGCAGCCCTTCTCTCCTATCGACATATTCTTGCCTCTGAAGCCTCAAAGCGGCCAATAGACTTAAAATAGCAATATTTCTATTAGTAGTAGTGTTACGATTATTATTGTTATTGAACTGTTGTTGAAGCCCCAACACTACCTTAACCGTATTGCTTGGTGCGCGTGTTGAAACTCATTTTTGCGCCTTCTGTGGTCTGCCAGATCCGTGTAAGGAACTTGACATACCAGCAGCCCTTCTCTCCTATCCTGATGATGGCTCACACCGAGGTGAGTTGTCTTGTGTAGAATATTTTCGTTTTGGGGACGGATGTTTTATGTCCCCTTTTAGGGTTTCCATTAATTCGATAGGCGTTTTTTTCCTCGCGATGGCCCATACCTAGGTAAATATTTCTTCTCGACGTTGGGGCGCTTACTGTCCTTTGCATCGTCGTTTTTGTACTCGAAGAGAAGTTGGCGACTTCCATTGAGGGGGGGTGTTGAGAAACAGGCAGCCGCAGCCTGTTGTCGTAGTCCACGTTCGGTAGCGAGTGTGACACACCAGCAGTCTTTCTCTCCTATCCTCGTGATGGCCCGTACTGAGCTGAGTTGTAATTTAGCTTCGGGCGTTCAGCCGTCTTCGCGTCGGATGTTTGGTATTCTACGAGAATTTGGCGACGTCCATTGAGGGAGGGTGTTGATAAATAGGCAACATCAGCCTATTGCCGCTGTCAATGATCAGTAGGGACTATCAAGTACAGTACAGCAGCCCATCCATAAAACAAGATGAAGCGAAGGTAATCTGGAGGCGGGCAGTGACCTCCCCGTCAGAATAAAACGATGCAAGCCCCCGGTACGGAAGAAATGTGTGGACGCTTCCAACGACCATGTCATATGATATGATGAACTGCTGCTATGACGGAGATCCATTGTTAGTAGGATTACGTACAACGCATGAAAGGGGCAAAAAACACACCGTTGTTTGTGCTTCAGCTTAAAGTTCGAGAGTAGGTGTTGCCTGGTCTACACGCTATAGACCGTGACACGACCACAGTCAGTCGTGACAGAGGAGAGATCGACTGAACGCTGACGCTTTCCTTTTTTGTGCTTGATTTAGTCCTGTTAACAGTTTATCTCCGCGATACTGATTTCCACTTTTCCTTGCGCCAACCGACGGCTGCTATGCTGATATGCTGATTTCGCGTGCCCCCAGGAGGTGCAAGGCTTCCAAGTAGGCTGGGAGGCTGCAGACGAGTTCAAACTCTTAGCCGAGACTGGGGATATGTCTGCCCTCCTGGTAAGGGCACCTTCCGCTAACGCGGTGCTACGATTGGGGTAGAGTCATGGTCCCGCGTTAGTGCGGTGTCCCAGTTTAGTGCGGTGAGAACCGCTTGTCACACGACTTTGCTCGTCCTACGTACAGAGTACTACTGTACTGCACCATCCCGGGATAGTGCGGGGGTCCCACTTTAGTGCGGGTGTCGTCGTCCAGCAAGGCACCACACTAATGAAGGACCACTATTGCGGCACTAAAAGCCTAACTTTTCTGGGGCTCTTCACTTGGGGAACTCTGCGCCTCACCCGAAATCTGGTTTTCAGAACTACAGTAATGAGATTTCGACCCGAGGAACAATCCGACGGCCTAGGTAGAAAACGAATACTATTTTCAACGTCAAACGGTATTCAACAGGATGCTCGCATTTCCCAACTCTTGTTAGGTTGGAAAAAAATGTAAAAATAGCATTGCAACCGACGAATGTCATAACCCATAGTCAACCAACCCACGAGAAAATTAGGTTATGGATAATAATCAAAATGGTAGTAAAACGTGTTTCTAACCTACTTTTTCACTGACTTTTCGTGGGTTGGGTTGGCCCTGGATTGTGACGTTCGACGGTTTCACCATCATTATCTGTTTTCCTACCCAACTCCTACCCAACCAAAGTTGGTACATCGCAAACACCCAAATGGGTTTGGGCAGCTCCTCAGTCGAAGAGTTCCCCCGATCGGAAATATTTTGGAGTAAACATGCTACCGCTATCATCGTGGCCCGCACCCGCTCTCTCTATCCGTGATGACTTCGTTTTGGCTGCACCCATGTACCGGCGCGTCGTAGGCACGGTCAGGACGAACAAAACACAAACGCAGATGCCTGGCACTGTGCCGTATAACGCCCACCATGACACGAGTTGAAACTGATGGAAATGTCCGCCCTCCTATTGGTTCGCCATCCGAAGGACGCCTGTAACGTCGATCACTCATAAACATTGCCCGAAAGAAGAAAAAACCCAGGGAAAACCCCCAAGGGAAACATATGCACGAAGTGCAAAAGTTAACTCCCTTCTCTACCTGCTTCCGTCTTAGCGTCGATCTAATCCGCCTGCTGCCCTGCCTCCCCCATTACGTCCGTTGGTAGGACCTGGCCAACGCCAAGGATGTGGCCAACTACGTGTGCGGCATCGCCTACGCGTCGGAGACTCTGTCTGCTGGAGATACCCAGTGGTTCACGTTGAAAGTGGACAATGTACTCTGCCCGAACGACGTCCTCTTCTCGATGGCTGGCATGCTCGGTGGGTTACCATATCACTCTTGTTAGTACTCGTAGCTGTAGTGTGTGTGTTCTTCACATTAACCTGATATTTCCGCCCAACTACATCCAGCACAACCGGTGTCCGTGCCGATGCCTCTTCCTAGAGATTCAAGCTCTGTGGTCACAAACTACAAGACAGCGATACTGATCGCAATTGCAGTAAGGAGATTTGGTCAAGCAATACCAAACGCAATAAATACGAAAGCGGAATATTAAAAACAAGCCAGTGCACCAGACAAGTTGCGAGGAAGAAAGAAAATTGCAAAAAGATGACCAAGAGAGAGAAGACAAAACAGAGTGAACATGGAAAGAAAAACTGCAAAGGGACGCAGGGTGGTAGTAATGCTGTCTATGCCCCAATACTACAGAAGTCGAATAGCGTCATATCGCCTCCCTCGGAGGTGGAAAGTAACAAAATGCCTTGAAGTAGTTTGTATATTTTTATGTTTGGTTCACCACAACAGTAGTAAACACGGATTTCTGCCCGAACGACTATATCTCTTGTCGATGGCCGGCACTCTAGGTAGGTCATCGAACGTACTTGTTGACAGCTGCAGCCTTGTTGTGTCTGCCCAAAGTTACGAGCGAGTAGGAAGTGTTTGGAGCGGGTACCCGAATGACGTTAACCAGCAGGTAGATGCAGCAGCGGCAGGTGCCACGAGAACGCTTCCCACCAACGCTCACAAGTTAACGACAGTTACAAATATCCACCAGCGCGAGTTCCCAGCGATAATGTTTGCCATCCCACGATCTGCAGCATGATGAGCTTCTACTCTGTAACGTCGATCACACAAAGATTCTCAGAAAGAATAAAACCGGCGGTGAAACAAAGAATAATTAAACCCGATCGTTGCACCAAGTTTAACTCCCTTTTGTAGTATACAGTACCTACTTCCGGCTCAGCATCGATCTACAGTGGAGTAGTCCACCTGCTAGCCTTGCTCCACCCTTTGCTTGACATGATCCTGTAGTGGTGTGAAACAATTAACTTCATTTCTACAGTTGCACGGGGGAAGTCGAACGCAATGAATGATATCCTGTTCCTCCTAGCGAGCCAAAATATCAGGGTCTACACACCATGGAAATGCGTGTCAAACCCGACTTAAGAGAGGGTTTGGGAAAACAAGGAACATCCTCTCGTATCTGTTTTAATTTAGTTCCAACCGATTTGCCCTCTCTTTACCGTACTATTTTCTTGCTTTACCTCCTTTTATGTCGGGGTTTCCCACTGTACTAAAGTTTTTTCCATCCGACAATGTGCAGCATGCTCTTCAACCTCGATCACACACAAATATTCCCACAAAGAGTAAAACCAAGGGACCCCAAAAAGAAAAACAAAGTTTGACCCCCTTCTGTACCTACTTCCAGCTTAGCATCGATTGAATCCACCTGCTGCCCTTAGTCCACCTTTCTTTATCTCTGCATGGTGAACGTATTTGCGGTCAACACAAGCGCTGTGTTTGTGGGCACAAACTCCACGGTCGTGGCCCGGTCGACGGTTCGCCTCGGATCGCCTATAATCGCCCGTGCTTCCCCTCTGCCTCCATTATATCGATGTTGCAAATATCTTATATATTTTCAGTATGTTTCTTATCTGGCACGTAATGAGCAAGGTGCGTGTCGATCACAATAAAACGACGAATCAGCAGAAAACGAAAACTACCACTAAACACAGTAAACGTGCGACAACTAAAACCTATTTGACACACAAAAACCCTCCCAAAGCTAACGTCCTTCCCTGCTCCCCATCTATCAAACGTTGTTAGTCAACACCAACCATGGGTTCTAATCCAATCCACCTCCTGCCCTTGCTCCACCCTCCTTTATCACTGCATGTTGTAAATATCGTCAGTGAACACCAACGATGCGTTCGTGGGCATAGACTCCCTAGTAATGGACAAGAGCGCCTCTATGGCGGTCTACCCGCCCGCCTACGATGCCGGTGAGAATTAATGCGCAAGCATGTTTTGTGTTTGATGGACTACATGCAATGTTACGTAAAACAGACTAAAGTATTTGATATGTCAGACAGGCTATATAGCGTTTTTGATGGACTCGCTTGTTTGATGTGTTTGATGGGCTACTTTAGCGTGTTTGGTGAGCTATATCATAGAGTGTTTGATAAACTATGCCACTCTGGATGGGAATGGGGTGGTTGGGTGGGTGAGTGGGTGGGTAGGTGGGTGGGTGGGTTGTTTGGGTTTGATTGGATTCGGTTGGGTTGGGTTGGGACGGGATGGGTTGGGTTCGGTTGAGCTAGATAGGGGTAGATTGAAGTGGGTGGGTAGGTATGTGGGTAGGTGGGTGTGTGTTTGTGGGTGGGTGGGTGGGTGGGTGAATACGTGAGTGGGACAGTGGGTGAGTGAGTGCGTAGGAGGGGGTGGGTGGATTGAGTCGACTAGCGAGGCGACACACACTTGGCTGTCATACCCAATGCAAGTTACAACATGCTCACCGCGCACTTCACGCGCGTTGTCCTAATTCAAGACCGATTCCCCTCCTTTCTCCCTCTGTGCCACGCACACAGGCACCGAAGACAACAATGAGCTTTGCTCTCACATCCCGGGCCCAGCGTGCAGCGACACCTCCGGCAACCAGGAAGCTGGACCGGGAGAGGGATTCGTCCACATCCACCCCGGATTCCACGGCGTCAATACCGACCTCTCCGCCGCTGGGTACGACTGGAGGAACCCTGTTGCCGAGGTGTTCTTCGGCAAGCCTACGTGGATTAAGTCGTAGGGCCGACACTTCCCGGTCAAACCGACCAGATGCTTATTCTTGGAGTTGTCTTTGGGATTAGCGAAGCCGGCCAGATCCTTCCCATCATGTAGCACCGTCTATCACGCAAGGTTATACACCCCGTACGGTATGTTTGTCTCCACGACAGTGCAAACAAGTGCAGGACAACACACTTCTCCGGGACGATTTTTCCGGGTCTGATTTTCTCTACAACGAGAAGAGCGCACACACCGAGCGATCTATCTACGGAGATGTTTCGTCGAGATCTCTCCAAAGCCACCATTTCGTGGTGTGTGCCCGCCTTGGTTTGGAGAAGATCAGCTCGGAAGTGCATCCTAAACGGGGTATATTATCTTGCGTGGTGTACGGTAGTTGTCGTTTTTCGCACGACACGGGAAGAGGAAACTGGCGGAACCGATGCAAACAAGACACAACGGGGGGGCGGAGGGGATAGGCATCTATGACCACGGCTTGTCTCCAGAGTGCCGCCGAGCGTGAGAGGTAGACGTTTACTGCTATTTCGACAAATCGTTTTGCTGTTTGTGGCCGGCCCTCGAATTGCTTTGACCGACAGCAAGTATGGGTGGGATCAGGGTGCTATGCGGAGAGAAACAATGAAGAAACGCGTTTCAACACGACAAAGCCGTGTGCGTCCTTGGACGGGAGATGCCCTTGAGCCATTTTTGGTCCCAGGAATAGATATATCGTGCGCACGTTTCGGTTGGTGTGTTGCTTCGTGACGTGTGTGTCGCGAGTACGCAAGTAGCTCTTGAGTTTGGGTTGCGGCAAGCCTGGGCTATTGAGCGCTGTGCCCCGGTATAACAAACGGCGGAACCGATCTCACTATCGTGCGCACTTTCCGTTCAGTGTCTTTCTCGGGGTGGAGTGATGGGTAACTACAGTAGCTGTATATATGATTGAGGCAGGGCTTGGCGAAGGAGCTCCGTGCCCCGCTGTTCTGTGTCTGTATTTCATAGCTTCCTTTGAAAGCGATAAATGTAAACCGTCTACCTTTTTGTGTATGGAACAGCTGGTGGTGAAGTGGTGTGAATCTCTACTTTAACGAAAATCGTATTATAGTAATCAGTCGACAGTTTGTCGATGCCGCAAATTCCGATGTGAGTACAACTCACATCACATCGCCAAACACAACAGGGACCATATTGGGCAGTTCTTCAGATGAGTAACGAGTCCCGTCAGACAATTAGTTTGGCCAAAACGCGTTACCACTATCGTAACCCGCGTCCAACACACAACAGACAGATCCGGATGGTTGCTTTTTTGCGAGTGGCATATCCAACAGGTGCACGCTTACTGTGCGATAGGAACCCCGTCAATCACAACAAAAGTTTGGCCCTAAAGTGCTACCCCTGTTACCATTATTGTTAGCATAATTTTCCGTCCGACAATGTGCAGTATGAGCATCAACATCGGCCACAAACAAACATTTCCAGAAAAAGGAAATACTAGGGAAACTAAAAACCAAACATGACATACACGAACCCGAACTCCCTTCTGTACCCTCTGATAGCACCCGCCAACATAGCAACGTTACGCTACGGTCAAGGCGCGTCATTTTTTTTTCCTTCTGAGGCTCTTCACTTGAGGAGCTTCATACCTCGCCCAAAAACCTGTTTTGAGTAAACTGAAAGTGCAACCCGATGACCAAACTCCACGTCCTAGGTAAAAACAAAATTCACATTTGCAAAACAAGAATGACATTCCGACGATTGTGGGTTTTTTTATGGAGCCCCGTCCTTCAGAAACAAAATCGTCCAAAAGCGGGTTCCTCTTTCGTTGCACGCGTCTGCGCGTTAAACCAAGCGAGATTGGCTCGGTGATAAAACGTCTGCCACACAGGGCATCAGATAATCTCCCGTTGTGCCATGACTCATGCTACTAGTAGTACGATAGTGGCAAAACACCTATTTTTTCTGTGGGTTATTGCTTGAGGACCTCTCGTATCTCGCCCTAACGCTGACGACGCTGACGTCAATAGATAAACGTGAAAGTGCGAATTTGGTATGAGGTTCTTCCCTTGAGGAGCTCTCTATATCTCACCCAAACACTGACGTCAATAAGTAAATGTGAAAGTGCGAATTTAGTCTGAGGCTCTTCGCTTGAGGAGCTCTCTTACCTCACCCAAACGCTGACGTCAATAAATACATGTGAAAGCATTAATTTGTTCTGAGTAGTGTTGGTAAGCAACTAAAATAAGCATGTTTAATCAAGTTTTTTTGCGTTGCTTAATCTAAGCACAATCAAAGCAACGTTGTCGCGCTTATTTTCTGAGGCTCTCCGCTTGTTGAGGAGCTCTCTATCTCACCCAAACGCTGACTTCAACGAACAGATGTGAAAGTGCGATCCATTTGTCAATCCTGTCGCCTAGATACACCACGAATACTATTATCATCGCAAAAAACCCGAAAACTATTCAGTTTAAGCACCCATCGGCCTGAGACAAAAAAAAGCAGAAACGTGCTACCCCTATCATAGCAGCCGAGACTTGATCGAACCTCATTGTGTAACACCGATGGGATCCCTAAGACCGAGGCTACGGTGGGCGAGGTACCCTCATTTTCATACCTGGCAGCGTAACAAACAACTTAGTGACGTTTGACAAGTGCTACGATAATAATAGAGGTAGCACATTTTGTTCATTTCGTTTTGTGAATAAGTTGCTCCTTAACCCAAAAAATAGTCGGAATGTCATTCTTGTTTTGCCACATGAAGTTTCGGTATACCTAGGCCAACGGGTTGCAGTTGCAGTTTGCTCAAAATCCGTTTGGAGAGGTATAGAGCTCCTCAAGTGAGGACCCTCAGAAAAAAAAAGGTGCATGCACCTCTACTGTAGCACGTGTCGTTTTGGCGACTACCAAACCACACAAGTTTAACGCCGTTACAGCTGGAAGCGCATTTTCATGAACAAACTACTTGGAATTGTTATTCGAGACATGTTTTGGGGCTCTCAACCTTGCGAAGAAACAGGGTATAGTCGTTCGCGCGAATGGCCCTGAACCGCTTAAATACAAGGTCCTAAAAGTGTTCCCTCTACAGTAGCGTTAGTCCTAACAATATTGAGTAGTACTTCTCAGTCCAGGAGCCTCGTGAGTCAGAAATACTTTGGCCGCGCGAGACAAATGGAAATTGTTAGCTGACGCGCTACCTCTCTTAAACAGGTGTCTCGTAAATTGAGCTCTCCTAAATCGTGGCCACCACCGTATATCTTTTCCGGCGTACCTCTTTCAGCCAGTTCTCGAAAAAGGTCGGGCCTAGAGACGAGCAACACGAATGTTACTCATTCGCTTGCTTTCCTAACCCACAATCAAAAATACTTTGGCCAAAATGTGCTATCCCTGTCACAGCACACTACCTCTGTCAATTATACCAGTGTAGGCTCGGCGGCAAACACCACGGCCACGGGAATCTCCAGTCGTGTTCATCAGCTTAGAGATTGAGCGAGGTACGGGGCCGCTCGAGAGAGTGGCCTTAGTCCGGCAGCGAAAATGGGGGTACTCCACCAATCTACTCTAGCTCGGGTTAAATCGGGGTACAGTACCCCCATCCAGTTGCTCTGATCAAGTGGGCGTACCCCCTCTGCTGTAGCATGGATCAAAAAAGGGTATCCCCTAACTGTAGCTAGGATCAAATGGGGGTACTCCACCAATCTACTCTCTAGCTCGGGTCAAATGGCGGTACAGTACCCCCCTACTGTAGCTAGGATCGAGTGGGGGTACCCCCTCTACTGTAGCATTGATCAAATAAGGGTACCCCCCTGTAGCTGGGATCAAATGGGGGTACCCCCCGACATGTGCTACGATAGAAGTAGCACCTGTGGGCTAAAATATTTCTGACTACGGCGCTCCTTAACTAACAAAACTGCCCAATGTTGCCGGAATACCTTTTGTGTTTTACAATACTGTAGTTTTCGTTGGCCGTAGGATTGTTCGTCCGGTTGCACTTTCATTGGTTCTCTAAATCAGGTTTTGGGCAAGGTATAGCCGGTCGCCGCGGTGGTCAAGTGGTTAACCTCGAATACTACTTAGGTTAGAGTCAGGGGCTCGAATCTCGGGATAGAGACTTATATTTCTAGAGACACCAACTGCCGAGAGCGCTTTATAGCGCAGGTAAGCACAATTCGACGCGAGTCGACGAAAAAAAGAAAGTGCTGAATTCTTCTCGAGAAAAAAATTGAGGCGCGTACCGTAGTGGGGAGGGGGGGAGAAGAGTCTGATGCTAAGTGGCCCCGGATCTGATGAGTAACGACTAGGGAGGGAGAAGGAGAAAGAAAAGTGCGAAGATAATAAATGGGATGAGCAAAAACAAAAAAAAGAGAGATCCTGATGTGGGGAGGCTCAGAAAATGTAGTCTCTTACCTGTATCGTGGCATGGGTCCCCCGTACTAGACAGTTGTACCTCGAATCACTATCTCCAACATGATGTGTGTTATCCGGTGTCGACTCTTAATACAGTACAACCGGTGTCGACTCCTAATACGGTACAAAGGTAGGCGTGGCGATAAAGACCTCGACCACGTGGTTGCTCCAGTCATAGTCATTAGCTGAAAGATCGCCGATGCCGCACATTCCGCTGTACATGCAACGCATCAAATGTTCTAAAATATAAATAGACCCCCTAACTGGTAGATGTACACCATAGCCACTCAGCCATATCTAGTACATCCGCACCAGACACATCCTACGGTAGAGGTGCACCCTTTTTTTTCTGAGGCTCCTCACTCAAGGGGAGCTATCCTCTTCCCCAAAACTGATTTTTGGGGAAATAAAAGTATTTACCCGATGGACAATCAAATGATATAGGTATACGGTGAAAACTAATGAAAAAAAAGACTGAATTCCCGACGATTTTGGGTTAAGGAGCCCCGTCATGTCATTCAGAAAACGTTTCAGCCCAAAAGTGCTATCTCTATCGTACTATTAGTACTATTAGTAGCACGCGTCACCAGCCTAATTACATATCGGGTCCAGTGCTAGCCGCTGCCACCCACCCGGTTTTTCGGGGACACGCGCCGTAACCCTTGATGCTAACGATATTCGGCAAATCCTCAGTTGACAGGTTCCGACTGTCATAAACATTTTGGGCAAAACGCGCTATCCCTATCGAAGCATGCGTCCCTACCGAATACAAGCTGAGCCTCACCGATAAACGGGCCGATCCCGACGGTTCCGCTTTGTTGCGCGAGACATGTCCAACAGATACATGTTACGGTATCGTAGGAACTCCGTCAGTGAGAAAGACTTTAGCCAAAGCGTGCAAGCCTTATCGAGGCACGCGTCAACTCCAACATGTCCCACCCCTATCGTACCATGTGGTTGCGTACAATACCAACGTAGGCTAGGCGATGGACACGTCGTCAACCGGATTTCTCCAGTCCTATTCATTAAACAGGAGTTCACCATCGATGCCCTTAATTCCGCTTGTCAATGTGAATATATAGCTCTCTGCCGGCTGAGCTTTTTCGTGCTTGAGCGAGGTACAGAGCTGCTCGCGATGGTGGCCTACATACGGTACCAAAAATAGGGGTACCCCCTAACTGTAGCTTGGAGAGACATCTCCAAATAGTGGTCTATTGGGGGGGGTACCTTTCTAACGTAGCTAGGACAAACATCTCCAAATAGTGGCCAATATATCCGGTATACAAAATTGGGGGCAATGTACATGCACCCCAGCTCGTACTGTACCCAGGATTATTCGATAACCTGCTGACCCGACCCGAGCCGTGCGATTTCGAGCACCTCCAGACCCGACCCGACTCGCCCCACAAGATTTAAAAAAATTCCTAAACCGACCCGCGGGACGGGTCATGCCCCGTTAATAGCCCTGCTAAATTCCGCGGGGAATATAGCGCGAGGCATTGTAAACCACAAATAGGACCCCTACCGGTAATGGGTAGTAGTTCCTCAGTTGAGGAGACGACGCATGCTACTAATAGTACTAATAGTACGGTAAAGGTGCACCCTTTTTTCTGAGGCTCCTCACTTGAGGAGCTCTACCCTTCTCCCCGAAACTGATCAGGGGTAAAAATAACAGTACTACCCGACGCACAATCCCATGGTCTAGGTACACAATGAAATTGGTTTCAAAACAAAGAATGAAATTCCGACGATTTTGGGGTTAAGGAGCACCGTCATTCAGAAAACGTAACGTTTCAGCCAAAACGTGATACCTCTATTGTAGCAAGCGTGACGGTAGAGGAGCACCACTTTTTTTCTGAGGGTCTTCATTTGAGGAGCTCTCTACCCAAAAACTCAAAAGTGGAGAAAAAAATGAAAGTACAACCCAGTAAGCAATCTCATGGCCTACGTGTACAACGAATTGTCTTGCAAAAATGACATTCCGAGGATTTGGGGTTTAAGAAGCTCCATCATTCACAGAATCTTTTTAGCCACAAAATAAAAAAAATGCTTCCACAATCGGAGCACGCGTCAGCCCCGCGAGTCAAAAACAGTTTTTGGCCAAAACGTGTTGGCCCTATCGTACCACGCGTCAGTCTGGCCATCATTCTACCGTAGGCTCGGCGATAAACACCTTTGCCACAAAGGCTTTCCGGTCGCATGCATGCTCCGAGGGTTCGCCGATGCCGTAAATTCCGCGGCAAGAGCAACGAATGGCACATTGTGTAACATAAATGGGTACCCCTAGCTCTAACCCTGCAGAGATGGGGTAGTTCCTCCGCTGAAGAGCGCCCCATCAGCACATGATACGGTCAAAAGGCACTTCCTCCATCGAGGTATGCGTCTGTGCCTTATACTACCGTAGGCTCGGCAATTAACACCTCCGCCACAGGGTTCTCCAGTCATAGTCGTAAACTAGACGGCGAGTAGGACACATAGAATTGAAACCTACAAACGGGGTCCCTACCAAAATTGGGTAGTAGTTCCTCAGTTGAGGAGCGCCGGGAGTCAGAACCGCTACGGCAAAAACGTGCTGGCCCTATCGCAGCACGCGTTAGTCTAGCCGTCATACTACAGTAGGCTCGGCAATAAACACCTCGGCCACAGTGTTTTTCCGGTCGTATTCATCCGCTGAGAATTCACCTATGCCGTAAATTCCGCGGTACGTGAAACGAGACGCACGCTAAGGAAAAAGGGTGAATCGTATCATTTATTTCTGGGGCTCCTCACTTGAGGAGCTCTACAACTGACCCAAACACAAAAACTTTACAATGAAAGTGCAACCGGATCAACACTGCCATCACCTAGGCATGCCACGGAATAATATTGCAAAACAAGAATGATACGAATTCCGATGATATTGGAGGGTTGAGCCCCGTCATTCAGAAACAAATTACACATAAAGTTCTACCTCTATCGTAGCACGAGTCTCGAATGACATATTGTACAAGAATAATGGGTACTCCTAGCCCTAACTCTAGCCCTACAGGCGTTGTGCAGAACCTCAGCTGAAGAACCCCGTTAGCAAATGGCACGGTCATAAAGTGCTCCTTCCATCGCAGCATGCCTCTGTGCCTTATACTACCGTAGGCTCGGCGATAAACACCTCTGCCACAGGGGTTTTCCAGTCGTATTCATTCTCCGAAAGTTCGCCGATGCCGTAAATTCCGCGGTGAATGTGAACATATCCCTCTCCCGGCTCCGCCTCTTCGTTGCCTGGTGTTGCGCTGCATGCTGGGCCCGGGATGTGGGAGCAGAGCTCATTGTTCTCTTCGGTACCTATCATACGCGTGTCGTAGTATGCACAGAGATGGGGTTTCATTGCGGAAAGGCGTGCACATAAATTCGAAGCAAGGAGGGGAACCGGTGTTGCATTTGATGAGACAGCGGCGGTCGAGCTGTACATGACATACACAGGGGATACATGCTACGACAAACGTGCACCCGTTTCTTTCTGAAGCCCTTCACATGAGGAGTTATATACCCCACCGATCAACTGATTTCGAGAAAAATGAAAGTGCACCCGAATGAACAATCCAATGGCCTAGGCATACAAAAATAGTCTAATTTTAAAACAAGAATGACGTTCCGACGAGTTTGGGGTAGGGAGCGCCGCCATTCAGGAAATATTTCAGCAAAAACAATAACCACTATGGTGGCAGGCGTCGACAGGGTTTCACTGCAGAAAGGCGTGCACACTAATTACGAAGAAGAAATGGAACCGGTGTTTCATTAGGACAGCGGTCGAGCTGCACGCTGGGCTCGGGATGTGAGAGCAGAACTCACTGTTCTCCGTGCCTGCGGATGCATGCGAGGCGGGCACAAGGGGAACCAGTTCTACTAGAGGAATGAACCTAAGTTGTACGTTGTGTGGGCGAGGCAAGAGGGTGGGCAAGCTTGATGTGGCATGCAGAAGATGGCTCCTGCCACGGTCGCTTGGAGTACAGCATCGTTGCCGGATGTGACGCTCCAAGCTGGGCCAGGATGTGAGAACAAAGAGCAAAGCTCGTTGTTTTCTTCGGTACCTGGGTGTATTAAAACACTAGCAGGTAAATGGGGTTGTGGTGCTGGTTCGTGCACATTCTACAACGACCAGTTGTATTTGCACAACGAGGCTAAGTTGCAAGCGTGAGGGCGAGGAGAGAGGTGGGGCAAGCTTGATTTGGGATGGACTAAACTAAACGACTCGTGTTGTTTCGTTTGGCACGCATCAGCGGAGCAAAGGGGGTGGTCGCTGGCCGTGGCGTTGCGAGAAAAAGCGGAAATATCGATCTGCTAGCTATATCAACTGTGCTACAGACCCAGGACAGCTTACTACTGACTAATGCTGTAGGATGTACCATACAAATATCTAACACGACCCCTCTATAGAGGTGGCATTGTATGATTTGACGATCAACTACGCATCCTGTTGTACCGCGACTGCCACAAATAAAGAGCTTGGGGGGCAGCTTGATAGAGCAACCTATTGCCACAGCTATTTTGCCTCGATCTTAGTTGGTTTAAGGTAAAGAACCAGTTCCTGTAGTACCTGAACCGTTTGATCTCTAACGCTCTTATTCTTCCATGCTAGCAGAGCTGGGTCCAGATACTTGATACCAGTGTTCAATTCAAGTATTTACTACTCCGGCCAGTTCCGATGATTCCTCGTAGAACAGCGTATGACTGACTGGTGTATGCTCAGTGTCAGCTGTTTAGCAGTTACGAAAGCTTTCCGCAGGATATACGCGGAACACAAGAGCACGTCGGTACATGCAGTTTGTTTGTTTTACGGATAAAATCGTTGATTGAACGTCGATAGTTTCTGTTTCTGTCCAAACGTGCGAATCCGCAAAGTCGGCGAGAAAGTAATTCGATCTTTTTTTCCCTTACCGGCGTCAAAGGCAGGGGGGTACAACTTCGACGTGCTCGTCGTCATCATTTCCGCCGAATCGATTCCCACGAAGGCATCGTTCGTGTTGACTGTCAGTGCATCAGAGGAAGTATCAAGGAATCAGGGTGTCGCGAGCGTAGGTAAAAATAACATGTAAGAAAAAACGGCATTCAGGGACGTCGTTAACGAACAAGTACAAATGAGAACGAAGGATGGAGCAAGAACAGCAGGTGGATTGGATCGATGTCAAGTCGGACATCGGTACAGAGGGGGGCTAGAGCTCGAGCACATATCTCCTTTTTCTGGCTGCTCTTGGTTTGCATCTTTATGGGATTGTTTATGAGTAATCGACGTTGTTGAAGCTCATGCTGAACAGTGTCGGATGGCAACCAATATATTTCGCTCTGAACAAATTCTAGCTCACCGAGCATGGCTATCATGCAGAAAAAGGCTCCGTCAGGACAGATAGTTTCGTCCAACACCAGGATCAACCTCTCCATTGTCAGCAGGCAGGGTGTGCCTTCCGCCCAACTCCAATACCGAAACAATTTAGTTTCTTACTTTTCCTCAAGATAAGTCGAGCCAAAAGGTCTTATAGCTCCTAAGCTATCGCATGTTGTTGCGTGCTTATCTCGCCGAGCATGGTAAACCTCGCTTTGTTGTGGAGCAGGGTGTGGGCTACATATTCCTACGCGACTTGCCAAATTCTATCCAAAATGTATCAACTCCTACTTTCTTGAGTGCTGTCGCGTGCCGCGTGTCTGGGACGATAGATCTGTCGCGTGCTGCATGGTGCGTGGATGACAGATTTATAGCTCACCGAGCATGGCCATCATGGAGAACCGAGCCCCGTCGGGGCAGGTGGTTTCGTCCACCACCAGGGTCAGCCTTTCCGTTTCCCCGGGCAGTAGGAGCGAGCTTGCACCGACGCTAAAACCGCACAGGTATGGGGAGACATCACCATCGGTGGCGACATCCTGCATATAGTATATACCGACACGTGTATGTTTAATGGCGAAGTGTGAGAGGTGATGAGGACTCGAACAAAACGCACGCGTCAGCCGTACTGCTGTCGTTGGATGTGCATCACAACCGTGCAGCTAGCCGTACATCCTACGGTAAAGACGCACCATACTTTTTCTGAGGCTCCTCACTTGAGCTCTATCCAACCCTCACCCAAAAAGTGATTTTGAGAAGAATCAAAGCGCAACCCGATGACCAAACCCATCATGGCCAAAAGATATTTTAGAAGGTTAACATTGCAAAACAAAAAATGACATTCCGATGGTTTTGGGTTAAGGAGCCCCGTCATTCAGAAACAAAAAAAAACGAAAAGTGCTACCTCTATCGTACCACGCTTCTAGGAGTCAGCGCTGACTGTTAGCTCAGTGGATACGGTGCACAAAACACAAATACACAATATGGGAGCCGTGCTAGGACGGGTACACACGCTACGATAGAGGTGCACCAGTTCTTTTCTGGGGCTCCTCACTTGAGGAGCGCTGAACCTCGCCCACAAACTAATTTTGAGAAAACTGAAAGTGCAACCCGGTGAAGAAACCCATGGCCTACGTGTTAAAAACAAAATCAGATTGAAAAACACAAGAACGGCATTCTGACGATTTTGAGTCAAGGAGCCCCGTTATTCGCAAACAAAAAAAAACGAAAAGTGTTGCCTCTTTCGTAGCACGCGTCTAAGGTGTTTGCATGTTTGTGGCTAAACTTTTATCGCGGGCGGGAAAAGTCAAGTGAAGAGCTATCCAGCAAATACGGTTGGATCCGATGTGCACTACACAAGTGTTTGTTCATGGGAGTTCGTAGCGGGCTGAGGTATTTTTTTTCTTTAAGTCGTTTGTTGGGCGAGGTCTAGAGCTCCTCATGTGAAGAACCTCAGAAAAACCGGGCACTAACACCACCGTGGCAATCGTGCTGTCTGGCTGTGGCTGTTAGCTTAGTGTAGAGTTATGGTGTACACCTAACAGTTGAACCCCGCCCTGCTGACGCTGTGTCAGCTGTTAGGTGACCGATCCATTCGGAGCGTAGTCCGATCCTGGCATTGTCGTTTAGACGCATGCTACTACGCTGGGGGTGCGAGCAGTTTTTTTCTGAGACTCCTAACTTGAGGAGCGACATACATCACGCAAAATAGTGTTTTTTTTGTGAAGAAACGAAAATGATATTTGATAAACAATCCCATGGCATAGGTATGCAACTCTAATAATTTAGCAAAACCTTAAGGGGTATTCGAACGACGGCCGGTAGCATCTCAGCCAGTCCGAAAAAGGATTCCGGCAAAAAACGGCACCCCTACGGCAGCACATGTCTCGAGTTACATTTGCTTATCTTCCACGCAAACACGTAACTAGGGAAACGCAGCAAACATTGGCATCGTAAAAGCTGAGGATAACGTGGGTGCCTTTAATACTTAAATGATCGCATGGATCTACTGTCTCGCTTGCGCTATGGTCTGATGTAACTGCAGATCATCTGCTAATCTTGACTTGATCGGGGAAGTGTTATGATGTGGAATACCAATTGCATATTTATCACGTACGGATGTCGGATTCTCCGTTTTGGGTATTATTATAGTATCGTACGGGAATACTTCGATGTCACTACTGCAGGTTGCCATAATACTGGCATGTGGGCCCATTAATACGTGATCGTACCAAGAAGGAGGATAAGTCGCCAGCCTCCGCCAAGACTTTTAGAGCCGAGTTAGCTTCCAACCCTTCTTCAAAACCTGCAATGTGCTATCATAGCGACAATAGCGACAGACAGACCAAGGCAGCAGTAACGGCATCGAAACGGCAACGGTCAGGTGTCTGCTTTCCATATGGACAGGAAGGAAAAAATTCCAACAACTAGTACCTCTGGTATTATTTTGGTCGTCCGATAATGTGCGGCATGACCCTCACATATTCGTAAGCATTTTCCCACCAGGAAGCAGAAGAAAACAAACGCAAACCGGTGGGGAAGTTTTCCAACAATTTGTACACGGAATATTATGTTGGCCATACGCAAACGCGCGGCATGCATGATTGCAACGTCCAGCACTCATAACCATTCCCAGAAGGAAGAAAACCAAGGGAAAACCAAAATCAAAGGAAACCAAAACGAGGCAGACCGGTGCACGAAACATCACTCTCTTCTTGCCTCTACTTCCCCAATTGTGTTCGTACAGTAGAGCTCAAACGTATGACAGAATAAGACCACTTCCGTACAATCCAACTTCAAAGGAAACGCATCAACACGCGTCCTACGATACAGATGGAACAATTTGGCCAACAAATTTATAACCCAAGCATCCTCACCGAAAAACATCCAAATATTGTTGGAACAACAAACCTGCGTCTTTCGATGACATTCGATAGATGCCTGGTCATTGTTTTTGTTTTTGTTTTTGCTCATCCCATCTATTATCTTCGCACTTTTACTTTCTCCTTCTCCCTCCCTATTACTCATAACTCAGATCCGGGGTCACTTAGCAGGCTCTTCTCCCCCCTCCCCACTACGGTACGCGCCTTCATTTTTTATCGCG
>JAYJMJ010000001.1:7832098-7845172 GCA_036873875.1 Laminaria ephemera
TTCTTCGGGATACTAATGCATTCTATCTGAATTGACAGCGAGGGGGAACACTGAAATTCCAAAGTGTCCCTCGCCATGGGTTTGGTCATGTCGGGTTGAACTTTTAGTTTTTGCTCAAACCAAGTTTTTTTGGGTGGGGAATAGAGAGCTCCTCAAGTGAGGAGCCTCAGAAAAAAAATCGTGCACCGCTACCGTAGCATGAGTTTTTTTGTGACCCGTGCTACGATAGAGGTAGCACTTTTCGGCTGAACCGGTTTCTGAACGACGGGGTTCCTTAACCCAAACTCGTCGGAATTTCGTTATTTTTTTTGCCATAATTTTCGTTGTATACCTAGGTCATGGGATTGTGCTTCGGGTAGCACTTTTATTTTTCCTTAAATCAGTTTTTGGGAGAGAGTTTTTAGACCTCCTCATGTGAGGAGCCTCAGAAAACCTTTGGTGCACCTCTACCGTAGCATGGGTCGGGGGGGGGTGCTGAAAATGTTTGGTCTCAACTTCGAAGGGGACCATTTGGTGGAGAGAGTGGCGAGGGAACTGGAGGGAGCTGGATTGTAGGAAGTGCCTCACTATCGGGTCTTGTTTACTTTTCGCCCGAGCTTTAAACTCAACAGCTCTGTTGTTCAACATTTATGTTATATTGTCATAGTTTCCATCCTCTAATTTGCAGCATTATTAATAGCTTCAACATCGATCACTTCTATTATAATCATTCCCAGAAAGTAGAAGAAAACCAAGGGAAACCCACACAAAAAGAGGAAAACTGTGCATGAACTCTGCCTCCCTTCTGCACCTACTTCGGCTTAGTATCGATATAATCCACCAGCTCCGCTTGCTCCACCTTTTACATGCTCATCGCCCGTCTACTCTGAAACCTTAAGCCGCATCCTAGCTCTGTTCACACGACGCGTGCTACGATAGAGGTAGCACTTTTTGGTTTTTTTTTGTTTCTGAATGACGGGTGCTCCTTAATCCAAAAATCGTCGGAAATTCGTTCTTTTTTTGGAATTATTGCCGTGGTGCACCTATAGGCTATATGGGATTGTTCTTCGGGTAGAACTTTTATTTTTCTCCAATATCAGGTTTTGGGGGAGGTACGATATAGAGCTCCTAAAACTAGGGGCCTCAGAAAAAAATCGGTGTACCTCTGCCGTAGCATGCGTCCCACGCCATCAGTCTGGGTTATCGTTTTTAGTCGATTCATCCTTTTTTGTTAATGTTAAGCCCACACAACAGCTGTTGACCCGCGCCCAATCAATCCCCCCCCCCCCGCAAATAATACTGTGCAGGCTGGGTTGATAGTAATGGATGTCGTCGAGGTCGCGATAAGGGAGCTGGACACAACTGGAGTCGCGAACGCGCCGTACGGTCGTGTCATGTTTGCTTTTCACCCGAGATTTAAACTGACAACTTTGTACTTCAATGTTACTATTATGTTTGCCGTCCGGCAAAGGGACAATGTACAGCGTGATGAGCTTCAACGTCGATCACTCCTACACGTAAAACTAAGGGAAACACACAAAAAAAAATTAACCTATGCACAATGTCTAGACGTGTGCTACCACAGGGGGGTAACACTTTTTCGGTGAACTATTTTCTGAAGCATAGGGCTTCTTAACCTTTAAGACACGTGCTACGATAGAGGTGCACCCGTTTTTTTCTGAGGCTCCTCACTTGAGGAGCTCTGAACCTCACCCGCAAACTGATTTTTGAGTAAACCGAAAGTGCAACCCGATGAACAAAACCCATGGCCTAGGTATACAAAAAATTCAGATTGAAAAAAAAAAAAACGATATTCCGGCGATTTGGGGGTTAAGGAGCGCCGTCATTCAGGAACAAAAGTTCCAGAAAGTGCTACCTCTATCGTAGCACGCGTCAAAACCGTCGGAAAAGCCTTTTTTTTTCTGCAAAACAGTATTTTTTTGTATGCCTTGGCCAGGGGTTGTACATCGGGTTCCATTCTCTTTGTTTTTCTCAAAATCGCAGTTTTGGGTGAGGTACGTAGAGAGCTCCTCAAGTGAGGAGCCTCAGAAAAAAAATGGTGTATCTCAACCGTAGCATGCGTATCTACTTCGAGTACATCCCCCCTAATATCGTTGTCTGTCGGTTAGTCGTTTTTTGTGATCTGTTGAGCCCAGATTAGAGGTAGCTAACCCACGTCCAACGCCGACCCGCAAATGCTGTGCAGCTTGGGTTATCCTCCATGGATGTCATCGAGAGCGTGGCGAGGGAGCTGGAGACGGCTGGAGTCGCAAACGTGCCGTACGACCGCGTCATGTTTACATTTCACCCGAGCTATGCAAGCCAGCACCTCCTCGCTGTCGGAAATTGGGACCACACCAGGCGGCAGTTCGTACGGACGATTCTCCGAGAGGCTAGGCAGAATTTCCACAAGCACCCGCGTTCATGGTGGGTGGGTAGAGGGGCTGTACTGGTGTGTGACGCGTGCTACGATATATATAGAGGTGGCATTTTTTTACTGAAACGTGTTGTGAATGACGGGGCTCCTAAACCCGAAATCGTCGGAATTTCATTCTTTTTTTTTGTGGAAATTTGTTTTCATTAGAAATCTAGGCCATGGAATTGTTCATCGGCGAGCAATTTTAATTTCCTCCAAATCAGTTTTTTGTGGGTGAGGTATAGGAGCTCACGTGAGGAGCCCCAGAAAAGCCCCAGAAAAATAATGGTGCACGTCTACCGTAGTATGTGCCGTGTGATTTATGTTACGGCACGTGCTACGGTAGGGGTACTGTACCCCTTTTTGGCCAAAACATTTCTGCCGTGTGCTACGATAGAGGTACTGTACCTCTTTTTGGCCAAACCTGTTTCTGACGTATGCGACGGTAGGGGTACTGTACCCCTTTCTGGCGAAACCGTTTACGACAGACGGGGCGATAGGGGTACTGTACCTCTTTTTGGCCAAAACCATTTCTGACGTATGCTACGGTAGGGGTACCGTACCCCTTTCTGGTGGCGAAACCGTTTACGACAGACGGGGCGATAGGGGTACTGTACCTCTTTTTGGCCAAACCCATTTCTGACGTGTGCTACGATAGGGGTACTGTACCCCTTTCTGGCGAAACCGTTTACGACAGACGGGGCGGGCCCCTCTGGTGAGGAATCGCCTAATATCGTTCAAGTACCACTGGGTGTTTCCGTCGTATACCTATTAATAGGCAATGGGACTGTTAATCGGGCCGCACTTTCATTTTCTCGAGCTCACAGCTTAAAGTGTAATTTTCATTTTTTTAATAAAAATACAAGGTTTGGGTGAGGTAGAGCGCTCCTCAAGTTAAGGGGCGACGCGTGCTACGATAGAGGTAGCAATTTTTGGCTTTTTGTTTCTGAATGACGGGGCTCCTTCACCCAAAATCGTCAGAATGTTCGTTCTTGTTTCTCGATCTGAATTTTTTTGTGTACGCAGGCCATGGGTTTGTTCATCGGGTTGCACTTTCGGTTTACTCGAAATTAGTTTGTGGGTGACGTTCAGAGCGCTCCTCAAGGGAGGAGCCACGGCAAAAAAACTGGTGGACTTACTATCGTAGCATGTGTCAAGAGAAAAAAAAGGTGATCTCCTACCGTACTATAATATTAATATTAGTAGTATTAGTACTATTAGTAGCATGCGTCTTGAACTTGGGCGCGCTAGATTGCAGAGAAATGAGTTATTGTTATTATTTGAGTTGCCTTCCGACAGCAGTGTGCAGTGCACAAATCATTGTGAACGCAAACGCTCTGACACAACAATGCACCGTGCACCGAATAATATGATACCGCTCTCACCCGATCCATAAATGAGTTGTTGAGCTGTGCTCGTGTATGATTTTCGTTATCTCGGGCTCGGTATCAGGAAAGTGAGCTGTTGATAGTGGGAGAACGTCTTCATCATAATTAATATGATACCGCTCTCACCCGATCCATAAATGAGTTGTTGAGCTGTGCTGGTGTATGATTTTCGTCATCTCGGGCTCAGAAAAGTGAGCTATTAATAGTGAGATCGTCTTCATCAGAATTGGCATGAGTAAAACGTTATTTTAAGAATGCAATGATACGTGTAATTGGCCTTTTTTTGTTATTCTGTCCGCTGTGTGAAACGCTACCATGGCGATGTCATCTGCCTGGCCCGTTTCATGTTGCGGGGTGAGAGTCGGATGATCTGAATGATCTAGCACAAGTTTCCTGGGATAGATATTTACTACACAGGTCCTGCACACCGCATCATAACGACAGATATAGAATCTAGATGATCTAGATCGTGATCTGTCCGGCGCGTGTAACATTTGAACTTGCATGCTGTCCTTGATTCCGCGAATGTATTTCATCGTAATGCCTCCCGCCTATGTTCGTCCTAACGCCTCCTTTTCTACAGACATGACGAGAACCCGGAGTACACGTTCCTCTGCTAGATTGACAGCTCGAACCAGCTATCTACGGCTCTGGACAATTCCATTGATGACCCGTGCCTCGTGTAAAACCGAGCCAATTTGACATTTCGCAGATCGCCACGACATCAATTGCACGTGAACACTGTGTCTTCGATCCCGCCTATTTATTTCATCGGAACCCCTAATTTTCCTATGTATTTCATCGTATCATCTCATTTCCCATCTATTCCATCGTAACGCCTCATTTCCCATCTTTTTCGCCGTCACGCCTACAGGTACAACGAGAACCCGAAGTGCGCATTCGACTCCTCCCGTCTAAACTTCGCGATACACGTTCGGATGGGCGATAGACGCCTCAAACCAGCCATTTACGACTCAAACCATTCCTGTTGAGCCTCACGTAAAACCGAACGATCAAAACATAATACGAGAGATGGCTACGACAACACTAGAATATATAAACGTTGTCCTCGATTTCGCTTGCTTACGACGTCGTAACGCCTACAGGTATGACGAGAACCCGAAGTGCGCATTCGACTCCATCCGTCTAGACTTCGCGATACACGTTCGGATGGGGGATAGACGCGCGTTTCAGGAAGGCACCCTGGACTACTTCCAGCTGCTGGACCTATTGATGAACACCGTTTCGCAAGAAGTGGTGGCGAAAGGACTGGAGCCACCGCTGTTCCACGTTTTCTCTGAAACCATTGTTCCGTGCCCATCGGAGGAGACCGGGCTGTTCGACGAGTTCCCGATATGGCCAGTTGAGCTTGATCAGGTTCGTCTACTATGATACACTGCTTGTACAGGCGGTATGTTTGGGCCCAGCGCTTTTGCGACGGATGGGGCTCCTTAACCCATTTACTCTGCACCTTAACCCATTTACTCCCGCAGACCATATCTCACGCTAACTTCTATTTCCGACTATTTACGGAGGACCATAGTAATCAGGACCTACGATACCCACAAAAACCTATATATTCCACTGTTTTTACTAACCAAATTTGGTCCTGATTACTATGGTCCCCCGTATTAGCTTGTCCCTAAACAGTGGGTGTGGTTCTAAGGGACTCAACTGAGTTGAACGTGATCAGGTCGGTCGAGACATGCTACGGGTAGAGGGGGTACGTTTAAGCCCCAACATGGTTAAGTTCTGATGCGGCTCCTCAACTTAGAACTGCCCGACATGTAAATTTGCATTCTCCTTTTTCTTTGCAATTGTGTATTTTATCGTGTACGTATTACAATCGTATGATAGGGCTAGATACGGGTGAAAACATTAGTATATAGAGTTGTTAGTTTTCACGAGAGATTAGACTTCATGCAAAGCCGCTGTTGCGCGTTATCTCTCAAACTATTATCCCGTGCCCATCGGGGGAGACCGGCTTGTTCGACGAGTTCCCGATATGGATAGTCGAGCTTGGTCAGGTTCGTGGAGCCGCGCTAGGGTAAAGTGAGGTGGCATTTTTGGGGCCCAAGATGTTTGTGTTCTGATGGGACTCTACCCTGGCATATATGCAGTCCCTGAAAACATTTCCGTTTACCGTTATAAACGTTGTGTGTGTGTTATCTTCACGGTAAACCGTTCTTTCTACCCAACTTACAGTAGTAGAATAAGGCCACAACGGAGGGGAACTATTTATTTGTTTTTTCGTTTTGAGAGACGGTATGCGTCTGCATAGCGGCTGTTCCACATTTTGTTAGAATCATGCGTGTTGAGGCTTTTTCTCTGTTATAAGAGTTGCAATATTGGCACCGAGTGTCTGTGAAGATTGCTTGTGGAGAAGAAGAAGATATAGTTTGGAAAGTGGCGCTTGTAGGCCAAAAGTGGAAACCAAAGAAGAGAAGAAGAGAGATGGAAAAGAGGAAAAGAGATGAAAAGGAGAGTAGAAGAGCAGTGATTGAGGTAGAGCTGACCGTCACCTCATTATCACGGGACAATGCCCATGCTACGGGCAGATGTACTCTACGGGCTGTTGTACTGGCCAACAGACCGTCCTACAGTAACGTTCACTGTACTGTTCCCTGCAACGTTCCCTGATACTTATGGTGGTAATCTAGTTACCCTGTACTATTAATACGATCAACATCCCGATAAAGGTAAGTTAAAAACAGTACACCGGTGAGAAGGAGCAACCGCTAGTCTCGCCGCATGTTACATTTCCCCGTATCTAGAATAGTACACCCAGTGTACTCAAGCGTAGTGTCTGCGCATCAACTAGATACTAGTGGACTGCAAAGTCCATATTCCAATACGCCCCCTTCATAATTTTTCAGTAGCTAGAGGAACCTGATACTCTAAATAATAATTTTTTTAATTTTTTGTAAAAATAATAAAAACACAACTGGTACATTTTCAGAGCTGTGTATGAACAGCGGCAATATGGGTGTAATCATGTCACTCAGATAAAAAAAATACGAATGGAACATATTCAGGCCTGTGTATGAACAGCGGTAATATGGATGGAATCACATCACAAAATACTCGCTATATTCCACAATTAAGTAGAGTGCGAGCGGGCGATGTGACCGCCCACTCGCTGGAACCTTGCCATAAAGCATCCCAAATATGTCATGAACTCCGCGATGACGAATCATTTACCACCTCCGGAGAACTCATACAGTTACACCTATTCGACCTTGACGCAAGTAACCGTTAGATCCATAAGATATTTTCGATCCGTCTCAATTCGTTCCGCCCCTCCGCCGTGCGTGCTGCCGTCGCTGTACCCTCCACGCGTATATACAGACAGGTTTCAAGGTCTGCGTCGAGGAACGGCAGGTAGGATAGCTGTAAGAGACACGGGGGAGGGGAGGGTTTAGGCCCCGGGTTTCGGGCGGCTTCGGTCGACCAATCTCTATCGGCGACTCTCTGGTTCGAGTTATAGAGCAAGCGGAGTTCAAGCGAAGAGCAAACGAGGAGCAAACGAAGAGCAAGCGAAGGGCAGAGCAAAAACGGAGGAGGAAAAACAATTATTCCTTCCTGCCCTCCTTCCATACTTCGTTCCTTCCTTGCTTCCGGTCCATTATTTTACCCCACCGGCAACCAGGCAACCACCACCGCCTCCACGGCGGTCGAACTCCGAGGCAACACCACCACCAACACCACTACTACAAGAAAAAAAGGATCGCGCTTCGCGCTCGCGCGCCTGATCATCATCACCACCGCTTCCGCCGTCGTCGAACTCCAACCGACCGCCGACCAACCGACCGAACAACGATCGACAGGTCGGCGGGGCACCCGCTCTCCCTCCTTCCCTCACTCAAGACAGGGACCACGAGACGTGCTCTATCCCTACCCTTGTACCTATTGAATAGTGCAATACGACGTCAGCATACTATTTATAGTGCCGTGCTTCAACCCTAGGAGCTGTAGGACTGCTGCCATTGGTCCGCTAGTATCCAGTACAATACCAGGAGCTGTAGGAGTGCTGTGATTGGTCCGCTAGTATCCAGGGACTGCTGTGATTGGTCCGCTAACATCCTTGGTCTGCGGTGATTGGTCCGCTAGTATCCAGGGGTGGTGGCGGCGGGATTTGACGCCGATCGTTTCGCTTTCAAGGAACGCGGCGTAGCACAATGCGCGCGGCTACACGGCGGGGTCAGGGGCGAGACGGAGGTGGGGGGCAAACGCGCATGACCGAGGTAGGCCGCGCTACCGCCTGGGAGGTGTACTGCTGCGGGCCGCTATTGGAGGCGGTGCAATCGGCGAGGCTATTCCCGGATAGCAAGACGTTCGTGGACATGCCCATGAACAAGGTAAGACAGGGCAGGACGGGGGGGAGGTCTTGAGGTGGGGGAGGGGGGGGGGGGGTAATGGTAAATAGGGTCACCTGCGGTAACACAGACAGTGCAGCAGTGTTCATTTGGCCTTCTTGTGACGCGTGGATCGCGAGTTCGTGTGTGCGCCTCGAGAGTGTAGTGGTCATAAGTGCTGTTGGTGTTTGGTGTGTTGTTGTTGGTAGTGGTGGTGTTGTTTTGGTTGTTTTGGTTGTTGTTGCTGTTGTTGTCGTTTCTGTTGCTGTTGTTGGTGATGGTTGTAGTGGTGATGATGGCAGTTTTGTCGTTGTTGCTGCTGTTGTTGGTGGCACTCTTGCTGTCGGGGTAGAAAAATAGATATCGCCTGCGATATCTCGTGGCGCGTTTTCGTTTTTTTTTGCGTCTCGGCATACACGCAGCCTACTATTTTAGCCCCAGAAGTTCAGAGTAAGTACCGAAAATAGTTTTCCAACACGGTGGAAGGCGGAGGGAGCATACACCGGAAGTTTTTGACCACTTTCGTAGATAATATCCTAAAAGAGCAGTGAACCTGTAGGTTCTGGTTTTCCCCACATCAAACCAGGACGCCGAAAGGACAGGAGGGGGAGACGGGAGGCGGCGGGGGGGGAGAACCGTCACCAGAATCGTCGCCCTAAACACCCATTTTCTTTCGCATTTTCTCAGAGTCGTCGCCCTGAAAACGCCCATTTTCTTGCGCATCTTCTCAGAATCATCACCCTGAAACGCCCGTTTTATTTCGCACTTTCTATATTATTTTTTCGTACTGTACTGTCCAGTCCCGTCCGACCCCCTGCCGTTCCGTACCGTGCCTTGTGGCCTCGTGCCGTTCCCGCGACATCGCCGACGTGTCACGCAGGATCCGGCCGACGTTTTGGCGTCGTTTGGTGCACTCAGCGCGGCGGCGAGGAGCAACCGCAACGAGGTGAGGACGCGTTCTACGGTAGAGGTGGTATCTAATTTTCAGGGCTGTTCACGGGCCGGGTCACTTCTCGCGCGTCGGATCGGGTCGCGTCAGGTTGATCCGACACGACCCGACCCGTGAGATAAAAAAAAAATCTGACCCAACTCGACCCGACCCGTGAGGTTTGGAACACCTCTTCCCCGACCCGATTCGACCAGCCAGATTTTGGAGACCTCCTGGCACGACCTGACCAGTGAAAAGCCCTGCTAATCTTGAGGCGCGCCTGACAGTTTGAGTCAGGTACTAGCAGGGATGCGTGTTACCGCAGATTTGAGCGCGAACCTACCGGTAATACCGCAAAATGGCCAATTTTGAGAACCGCACTCAAGAACCGCTACCGCAAAAGCTTTGCTGTAGGGGATGGATTGCTATCACCCCCTTGTAGGAATACGTAAAAAGGCCGAGAACCTCATATGGGTTCGCGAACTGTTCGCGAACCGGGGCCGGTAACACGCATCCCTGGGTATTTACGGAGGGCCATAGTAATCTAGTAATGAGGAGTAATGAGGACCAATTCTCGTTAGTAAAAAAAGTGGTATAGGTTTTTGTGTATATCATTGGTCCTGATTACTATGGCCCTCCGTCAAAAAAAAAAAAAGGACACATGCTAGGGAAGAGATGCACCGGTTGTTTTCTGAGACGACTCCTCGAATTTTGAGAGAAGTGAAAGTGCAACCCGACGAACAATCTAATGGCCTACAGCAGGTGTACAAAGCAATCATATTGCAAGACAAGAATGACATTCCGACGATTTTTGGGTTAAGGAGCACCGTCAGTCAGAAAACACTTTACTTTCGCCAGGAATTGCTACCCCTGTCGTAGCACCCGTCTAGCACCCGCTTCGACCGGTCGCCCGCGCGCGCGCCCGCAGGACGGAAAACTAACGGAATACTGTTGACAATAGCGCGATGCGCTTGCTTGACAAGGTGCGGACCTTTCCATGCTACCTTGCGAACGCATCCATCTCGCCCCGCATCGTAAAAGCCTCGTAGCCGTTTCGTAATCATCTCGTAACCGTTTCGTAACTATTGCGTATCCATGTCGTAACCGTTTCGTAGCCTTTTCGTAGCCGTTTCGGTACGGTTTCGTATCCGTTTCGTAACCGTTTCGTAACCGTTTCGTAGCGGTTTCAGTATCGTTTCGTCACCGTTTCGTAACTATTGCGTAACCGTTTTGTAACCGTTCGTAACCGTTTCGCGTTTCACATCCGTTTCGGTACTGTTTCGAAACCAAATTGTAACTGTTTTGCGTTTCGGTACGGTTTCGGTACCGTTTCGTAACCGTTTCATAACCGCTTCGGTAGCGTTTCGGTATCGTAGCAGTTTCGGAACGGTTTCGTTTCGGTACCGTTTCGGTACCGTTTCGGTACCGTTTCGTAACTTTTGCGCCGTTTTGTAATCGTTTCATGACCTTTTCGTAGCCGTTTCGGTACCGTTTCGTAACCGTCCCGTACGTATTACGTAACCGTTTCATAACCGTTTCAATAACCGGTTCGGTAACGTTTCGTATCCGTTTCGTAAGTACTGCGTAACCGTTTCGTAACTATTGCGCAACCGTTTAATATCCGTTTCGTAACCGTTTCGGTACGGTTTCGCCGTTTCTTGGCCGTTTCGTAACCGTTTCTTGGCCGTTTGGCAGCCTTTTCGTAACTGTTTCGTGAGCTTTTCGTAACGTTTTCGTCGCTGTTTTGATACCGTTTCTCAACCGGTTCACAATCGTTTAATAACTATTGCGTAACCGTTTCGTGTTATAAAAACGGCTCGTACCGTTTCGTAACCGTTTCGTAACCGTTTCGTAGCTTTTTCGTAAAAAAAACGTAGTCGATTCGTAGCCGTTTCGACACCGTTTCGGTACCGTTTCATAAGTGTTTCGTAACCTTTTCTCAACCGTTTCGTAACGGTTTTGGTACCGTTTCGTACCCGTTTCGTAGCCGTTTCGTAACCTTTCCGAAACCCTTTCGTTTCGGTACCGTTTCGTAACTGTTTCGTAACCGTTTTGCGACCGTTTCGTAACAGTTTTGGTACCGTTTGGGTACCGTTTTGTAACCATTTCGTAACTATTGCGTGACCGTGTCATTTCGTAACTGTCTGGTTACCTTTTCGTAGCCGTTTCGGTACCAATTCGTAACCGTTTCGTAACTGTTTCGAGTATATTGCGTAATCGTTTCGTATCCGTTTCTTGGGCATTTCGTTACCTTTTTCTAGACGTTTCGTAACTATTGCGTCACAACCGCTTCGTAACCTTTTTGTAGCCGTTTCGGTCCCGTTTCGAAGCCGTTTCGATACCGTTTCGTACAACTAAGCCAGTTGACGGCACTCTTGCCCCTTGACCGTCAGCCGTCCAAGACATTCACTCTAAAACTAGTATATTGCGTCTAAAGAGGCCTTGACGGGACAAAACTACAGTAGACCGTCAACTGACATATTTGGTTTTGTAACCGTTTTGTAGCCGTTTTGTAACCGTTTCGTAACCGTTTCGTTACGTTTTCGTAGCTGTTTCGGTACCGTTTCATAACCGTCTCATAAACTTTTTTCCTAACTTTTTCGTAACCGTTTCATAATCGTTTCGTTTCGAAACCGTTTCGGTACCGGTTCGTAGCCGTTTTGGTGCCGCTTCGGAACCGTATCGTAATTAGTGCGTAACCGTTTTTTTTACCGTTTCTTGTCCGCCTTTTCGGTACCAGCTGGCTCGGTTCGTGACGCAACACTTCGACGAGGCGGGCAGCGACATTGTGCCGGTGGCTCCTTCGGACTTCTCTCCACGCCCTCCCTTCCTCGACGCCATTCAAGACAAGCGGCGAAGGTACCTTCCGACCCCCACCCTTAGGGTCATTCCTAACGAACAACAAAAATGTCATGAATCGTGACAAAACAAAACTGACGTATTCAAGAATCGTACGAATCGTGTTCTTGAAAACTTTCGAAAATTTCCATAAAAATTGATGTAGCGATTCGTTCCTAAACACCGTAATTTTGATTTATGAAAACGTGACATTTCGCATGTTCAAAATGTCACGAACCGCGATTTTTTGCGTTCGTTGGGAACCACCCTTACGAGCGGTTCTTGGGATGCAGCTCACCCTTCATGCGAATCGCTGAACATCTCGCGGCGCTTCGCGCTTGGTACAAGAATTTTCATTCCTGATCGGTGCAAACCCGACGTGCCCCGTCCCGGCATTGTAGGGTTGCGAGGGCCAGATGCTTTACATTGACCAATCATAGAGCTTCATTTGCTTTGCATAGTAATGCACCCATTGCGTGGAAACCCCATTTGGGTCTGTTGTCGTACGACCACGGGAATGCATAACAATGAGTACACTCCCCTAGGAGAAAGGAACGAGGGGGGGGATGGTGGGCGCGGGAATTGAGCTTTTTTTGCTGGTGGTATCGTCTGCGTGCTCGCCTCTTGCCTAGAAAACCGCGTCCGTGTCTGGTTATTTAGTTCGGGGATTGCACCCCCCCTTTTCTTTCACAAGGGGTGGGGGGCGCGTTGCTGTTGTGCGTTGCCGTTGCAAAGTGTCATATCATACGTAGGGGTAGCCGGCGTGCGCCGCCGGTGCCGCCGCCCGTCGCTGCCGCCTTAACTGCAACACTATATGCCGCCCAAAGGAGTCATGGAACGGTTATTAAATAGGCAGTAGGGTCCGCTATGCCCGAAGCTCAAATTTGTCACTGTCTCGCACAAACCGCGCCATCTAACGCTAAGCCTGCCCTCTCCCTTCGCCCCCCCCGCCCCCCCATCGAACGCCCTGTCATTGAGACCCGGTTGCGTTTCACTTGTTAACACTTAAGCCTGCCTCCCCCATCCCGCCCCTCACCCCCCCACACCCTCCCCGTCGAACGCACTGTCATTGAAACCCAGTTGTGTTTCCCCTGTATTATAGGGAGTGGGCACATTTCATCCACCAGCTGTGGGCGCTGCTTGTCAAGACAGGTTGTCGCCGAGGTAGAC
>JAYJMJ010000001.1:7845423-7857996 GCA_036873875.1 Laminaria ephemera
ATTCTTCCACTCCAGAGCGACTGGAGCCTATCCTGTGACCACGGACTTGATTATGAGAGTTAATGTGAGAACAACAACAACATATCCCTACCGTGGACCAAGGTAGAGTGCTCCTCCATCGATTGCTGCCTCTGTTCGCAGCTGCTGCATGCAGCTCAAGCAGCAGTATATCTGACGTTCCCGGTTGCTTGGTGAATCGGTATCAACGAAACCTTAAGCAAGCAGCCCGGGATTTTTTGCTTGGGTTCTTGTGCCAAACAAATATTGGTCCGGTGCGGGTCGCTTAGGTCTGGTAGCAGATCCCTCCGTCTCCTCTCCCCCGGAGTACCAGAAGCCTTTGCACCCCTCGCGTACTGCTGTCCTGTACTTGTACGTAGGCATAAGACCGGTACTATATACCAGGTACTACATATGATACGTACGTATGATATGTATTTTCCGAGAGGATTTTGAATTTTTGTTCGTTTTCCAAAGGGCCAATTCGAAACCAGGTTCACTCTAAGCCCTACGTTCACTCTCTCTCATCCCCCTCGGTGTACGATTAGTCCTCCTTGCTCCCATCGAGCTTGCCGACCATTAGCATTAATGTGTGAGGTGGGTTTCGCGTAGTGCACACTGACAACAAAAATCGACCAATACTGATTCAACTACGGTACTGCTGTGCTGTGTGCATCGGCTGGCTGTGCTTAGGGCAGACCCTACTATACTATGGGTATGGGTATAGGAGTACGGGTCTGGGTATAGGAGTGGTAGCAGATCCACTCCGTCTCCTATCCCCGGAATACGAGAAGCCCTTGCACCCCTCGCGTACTGCTGTCCTGTACTGGTACGTAGGCATCACACCGGTTCTATATACCAGCTACCAGGCACTACATATGATACGTACTTACGATCTGTATTTTCGGAGAGGATTTTTGAAATTTTACTCGTTTTCCAAAGGGCCTACCAGGTATTAATATTCGAAACCAGGCTCACTCCCTCTCTCCCCCCTAAGTGTACGACTGATCCTTGCTCCCGTCGAGCTCGCCGAACACCAGCATTTTTGTGTGGGATCGGTTATGGCGTAGTGCACGCTGACAAGACAAAAAACGACCATTACTGGTGCAACTACGGTACTGCTGGGCTGTGTCCATCTGCTGGCTTTGCTTAGGGGAGACCCTACTATACTATGGGTATGGGTATAGGAGTACACTATTGATATGTACTGCTGCCCTGCACTGGTACGTAGGTATCATACCGGTACTACATACCAGGTACTACTTGTGATATCTCTCCTCCCCCTCGGTGTACGATTAGGCCTTGCTCCCATCGAGCTCGCCGAACACCAGATTGATGCGTGGGGTCAGTGCGGCGAAGTTCACGTTGAAAACACAAAAAAACGAAAATTACTTGTGCAACTACGGTACTGTTGTGCTGTGTGCATCGGCTGGCTTTGGGTAGAGGAGACCCTACTATGATATTGGCATAGAGGTACACTACCTGGTATTAATGCGTATTGCTGTCCTGCACTGGTACGTAGGTATCATACCGGTACTACATACGTACCAGGTACCAGGTACTACATATGACCCCTCGTCATCACCCACCCAGTGTGTATATTTTGTGTGTTCTATTTATTCCACGTTCGGCCTACTGGAGTGCCGGCAGTCAGCCTTGCCTAATGCAGTTTTGATGGATATTTCACACGGACTGAAAAATCCTCATTACTGCCACTCTTCTAGTAATAATTTCGTTGAACACCCAGGCCATGAGATTGCTCATCGGGTAACCCTTCCTTTTGTTATTCCCCAAATTAGTTTTTGGGAGAGGTACAGAGCTCCGGTAAAAATGAGGAGCCTCTAAAAAAAATGGTGCACCTTTATCGTTGCATGCGTCAGGCAGGCATACCCAAGACCACACCTCTTCCAGGATTCTGCGGAATCTTGGTGGTCTGACGGCAGGAAGATAAATGACGCCTGCCACGATAGAGGTGCACCTTTTTTTTTCTGAGGCTCCTCACTTGAAGAGCTCTAATATACCTCTCCCAAAAAGTGATTTGGGGGGAAAGAATACTGTAGTGCTATCGGATGAACAATCCCATGGACTAGGTATTCAACGAAAATTATCCAAACAAAATCTTGAAATTCCGACGATTTTGGGTTAAGGAGCCCAGTCCTTCACAAAACGTTTTTACCAAAAAGTGCTACCTCCATCGTGGCACGCATCCGATATGGAAACATGAAGACGGATCATTTCATACAGCATCGGCGACCCACGATAAAGAAAGGTATAGACCCTACTTTTTCTGAGGATCTAGTTCTTTACGTCGTCCCACAACTGATTTTGGGGAATTTTGAAAGTGCAAGCCGATGAACAACCCCATGGCAAAACGAATAAAAAATCGAAGACACAGATGTTTTACCGACGATATTGCGTAGTTCCTGACTTAAGGGGCCCCGTAGCCAGAAATAGTTTGCCCCAAAAGTGCTACCTCTACCGTACGTAGCACGCGTCTGATAAAAGCCGCCCTCTCATAAAAAGCAGAGATACTGGTTTTGAGTTAGATTTCTGTTGACACGTTCTACGATAGAGGTGCACCAGTTTTTTTGTGAGGCTCCTCACTTGAGGAGCTCTGAACCTCACCCAAAAACTGATTTTGATTAAATTGAAAGTGCAACCCGATGAACAAACCCCATGGCTTAGGTATACAAAAAGTTCAGGTCGAAAAAAAAAAGAACGACGTTCCGACCATTTTGGGTTAAGGAGCGCCGTCATTCAGAAACAAAAAATCCAAAAAGTGGTACCTCTATCGTAACACCCGTCTATTTTCGGAAAAAAAGTTAACTTGAGTAGAATTTCATAGTTTATTCCCCCCGTAATTTTTTTGGTCGATTTCTTGTGAAGGACACATTCTACGATAGAGGTGCACCAGTTTTCTTCTGAGACTCCTCACTTGAGGAGCTCTGAACCTCACCCAAAAAATAATTTTGAGCATACTGAAAGTGCAACCCGATGAGCAAACCCATGGCCTACGTATACAAAAACTTCACATTGAAAAACAAGAAGGACATTCCGACGATTTGGGGTTAAGGAGCCCCGTCAATATTCAGAAAACCTTTCAGCCAAAATGTGCTACCTCCATCGTAGCACGCGTCCAAGCTCTTTCTTATGAGAGGGCCGGTAATGTATACCAGTACCAGGTACTGGGCAAGATATGGCACATTTTGAATATGACGCGTGCTACAACAGACGTGGCACATTTTGACTTTTTGTTTTTTCGGGATGACGGGGTTCTTTAACCCGAGTTCGTCGGAATGCCACTTTGTTTTTTTACAATATGAATACTTTTTCTACCTGTCAATAGGTCATGGGTTAGGTTATCGGGTTTCACTGTTAGTCTATCTACTCGAAACAAGTTATTGGGAAAGACTCTGTATAGAGCCTCACAAGTGAGGAGCTTCAGAAGAAAAAAGGTTGTACCTCTAAGGTAGCATATATCTTTGTCGCGTGCTACGTACAGCAGGGGTTACGGTATCGGTGCACCATTTTTTGTCTGAAACTCCTCACTTGAGGAGCTCTGTACCTCTCCGAAAAGCTGCTTGGAGGAAAACAAAAGTGTTACCCGATGGACCATCCCATGGCCTAGGTAAACAACGAAAATTAATGTAAAAATATGGTGAAGTTCCGACGATATTGGGTTAAGGAGCCCCGTCTTTCAGAAAAAAAAATACCACAAGTGCTACCTCTATCGGACACATGCTACGATAGAGGTGCACTATTTTGTTTCTCGGGCTCATCACTTGAGGAGCTCTAAGCCTCACCAAAAACTGATTTTGGGAATAATGAAAGTGCAACCCGATGAACAAACCTATGGTCCTAGGTATACAAAAAATCATATTGCAATACAATAATGAATTCCGACGATTTTGGGTTAAGGAGCCCCATAATCAGAGACAAAAAAGTCGAAAAGTGCTGCCTCTATCGTAGCGCGCGTCCAGAACAGTTTCTCACGCTCCCTATCTGAGATGCTCTCCACTTCGCCCGAGCTGCCCTATCACCCAAAAAATGTTTTTTGAGAAAAAATTCACGTGCGTGCAACCCGATTCACAATCATCCCATGGCTTAGGTATACGACGAACTGTAGGACGCTTGCTACGATGCAGGTAGTACTTTTGGCTGATTTTGTTTCTGAATTACGGGGCTGCTTAACCCAAAACCGTCGGAATTCCATTTGTTTTTTGCATTAATTTTCGTTGTTTACCGAAGCCATGGGATTGTTAGGCGGGCAGCACATTTAGTTTTCCATAAATCAGTTCTTGGGAGAGTTATATAGACCTCCTCAAGTGAGGTGCACCTCTACCATACACGACATGCGTCATACTTCAGTACGGCATTAGTTAGGCGATTCCTTAGTTGAGGAGCCTTGTCACCCACAAATTGTTTGGCAAAACAAGTGCTACACCTATCGGAGCGCGTGGTCTCCTTTTCCCCTCCGAACTCCCAAAACGACACAACAAGGCGAGGATGCACTAATTCGAGGAGAGAAGAGAGCGAGCTCGTAAACACTGGTACCGCAGCAGTGAAAGCACAGGACACACCTATTCATAGTATTTGCAATGAAAAACAGAAGCCGGCTCAGGGCAGGCCGTATTTCTCGTTTGAGATTGTGTGCGGTCTACACTCTAAGAACTTCAGTATGCAGACTTCCGAATTTCTTGGTATTTATCGGCCTGGCTTTTCCATCCTTGGCACGCCACGGACGCCGCGTGGGGTGTGTTCGCGGGGAGGGGCGCGGGGTGGGGCTGCTCCCTGCCTCGCTCCCACCACCCCACCGTGTGCCATCATAATAAAACAAGCAGTGCGAAGTGACAGGCGGATCTAGAGTACGTTGGCTCGTGCGAGTCTATCCCATCAATAAATCTACGGAGTAAGGGGGGCCATTCTTGGCACGCACATTCGAATAATTTAATCGATGCCCCGCCCCGCCCAGCCTAGCACCACACCCTGTGATGTTTGCAAAAACGTGTGGGAATTGAACAATGTTTTCAATCTTAGCCGAAACATTGAACGGCGCGTGCTACCTACCATAGATGTAGCACTTTATGGCAAAAATACTTTCTGAATGACGGGGCTCCTTAACCCAAAATCGTCGGAATGTCATTCTCGTTTTGGAATGTGAAAATCTTATATACCTAGGTCATGAATTTGGTCACCGGGTTGCACTTTCAGTTCACTCAAAATATTTTTTTCGGTGAGGTATAGAGCTCCTCAAGCGAAAAGTGTCACCTTTACCGTACTCTTAGTAGCATGTGTTGAACACGGTTGTCTCCTCGACGCAGGTCGCGCCAAATCCCGTCTCGCTTTTGGTGGCGCCAACACATGGTATGCACGCGCGGTGCGTTGTGATTGGAGCCAGGCGATGCGGGTCGCAGGCGCCGCTTCTTTGCGGCACAAGGGGGTATACCTGTTTCGTTCTGAGGCTCCTCACTTGAGGAGCTCTACCACTGACCCAAACACAAAAAATGACGCGTTCTACGATAGAGGTATCACTTTTCGGCAGAAACGTTTTCTGAATGATGGGGCTTCTTAATCCAAAATCGCCGGAATGGCATTCTTGTTTTGCAAAACGGTTTTTTTGTATGACTAGGCCATGGGTTTGTTCATCGGGTTGCACTTTCATTCATCTCAAAATCAGGTTTGGAGTGAGGTAACGATCTGCTCAAGTGAGGAGCCTCAGAAAAAAAATGGTGTACCTTTACCGCAGCATGATGTGTCACCCGATGAACAATGCCATCACCTAGGTATGCAACGGAATTCATTGTAAAACAAGAATGACACACCGACGATAATGAGTTAAGGAGCCCCCGTCATTCAAAAAACATTATAGCCAAAAATTGCTATGTAACCCTCTCCTAGCACGCTTACGCTTCAGTCTCGTCGGCGATGCGGAGATGGGTCGAGCGACCGCTCAAAAGAGAAATTGACGTGTGCTACCATAGATGTAGCATTTTTTGGCTGAAATATTTCCTGAATGATGGGGCTCCTTAACCCAAAATCGTCGGAATTTCGTTGTTTTCCCCCCATAAGTTTCGTTTTTTACCCAAGCCGTGGGATTGTTCGTCGGGAAACACTTCTATTTGTCTTGGCCCGAATCAGTTTTTGGGAGAGGTATGGAGCTCTTCACGTGAGGAGCCTCAAAAACAAAAGGGTGCATCATCTTTTCTGTAGCACGCCTCCGTTGGATTATTCATGCAGCGGGACTCGGAGGGAGCCCTGACGATGGCGAGGATGGGCGGCGTGATGGGCTTTGCTATCGACGCGTGGTACCATAGACGTAGCAGTGTTTTCCGAAAATATTTCTGACTGAGATGGCTCGTCATCTGGGAAAGCTACCTAACATCGTTGGAACATCTTGTGTCTCACGAGTAAGCCGTTGGATTATTTATCGGGTTCGTCTTTCATTCGTCTCCACAGCAGGGGATGGGTGCGTTGGAGGGCTCCTCATATGAGGAGGCGCAAAACCGCAAGGTGCTAGTACCTCTATCGCATCACGCGCCTATTCCAGAAAAGCAACGTACCTCTCTTGACTTTCTTTCAGTGGAATCGGGGAAAAGGCGCAAGATCGACTGCTCGAGTGGGGTACTACAAGGGGACACCGTGGGGCCGGCGTGGTTCTGCTTGCCGCTCCTGCCGGTGCCGAAGCGGACTCGAACGGAGTTCAAGCCAAAAAGTGTAGAGGCATTCGCCTGACCCGGATGACGTTGGCATCGGAATGATGGAAATCACACCCGATATCGTGGAAGTTACGCCTTTGCTCCTGCGTGAGCTGTCAATAATCGGCATCGCAATCAACGCGAGCAAAACGATGGGCTTGCCCCTGAAGGGGCACGTACCTACGCTTGAAGAAATCGCCCTTCTTTAAGGAATTGGTGTCCGCATCGCGTATTGGGGTGGGGTAAAGGTGGTTGAGGTGCCCATCGGTGCTGACCAATGCCCGGTGGAGAGTGCCATGGAGACAATAAAAAACGCAACCAGCCAACTTGATCGCCACTGGCTCCATGATGCAACGGACCACTCACATCGAGTGAGTGATGGATCCGAATTTGTACCAACTGGCATGTCAAAAGGCAGACGACAATGCGATGTGGGTGTTGGGGAAACAGCTTGATCTCTCGGAGGTAGCAGAAGAATCGTCGTTTTTCGAGGACGGGTGCCTGACGAACCAGTTGACCTCGCAGCCCTACCCGCGGGTGCAGGCGAGCCTGTCGACGAGGCCTGGAGGATTTGGGCTGTCGTCGTCTGAAGCCCGGAGGAAGTCAGCATCCGTCGGAAGCTTGGTGGCGACGGTACTGGAGGTTCTTGCTGATCTGTCCGGCACTATAGGGAACGAATTCCGGCGGGAGCTTCCCAACTCAGACCTCATCTGGCGCATTTAGAAGAGCGTCAGGGACCACCGCGATGTGCACGGAGTTTCAGAGAAAGTCATGGCGAACATCGTGCCGGAAAGCTGGCGGGATAGAGCCTTTCGAGCAGGCGAGCAAGGTGCCTCAGGGCAGTCGGTTGCAGAAGTGTCGCCGGCACACGACGCCGAAACTATCAGTTCCAGCAAATCGCAACATATACTGGGGAAGCTGGTAAACCCAGTCCGTTAGGAGAGGTACGTCGCTTTTCTGGACTAGCTCCCCCCCGAGACTACGCCTCAGCGAGGCCCAGGCGATCCACCAGGAGAAAAAGAGACGAGAAGCATCGACACGACCCTGCAACAGAATCAATCGTGACCAGGGGCTACCTTCTTCCAGCGTCAGAGTTCGTAGCTGCGGGATGGCGGTTTCTGGGGATTGAAGAGTTCCTGGCGGTGGTGTAGCGGAAGCTAATACGCGGCATGCACGATTATGTCATCGATCGGGTGCGCAGGTGAACCGGTACCAGCTCCTGATGCACGTGCTCTCCCGCCCCTTTAAGAGGATGTCCACCCGTCACCGAGTGGAAAGCGGAGCCCCCTTCCGCGCAAACAGGGACCTCCGCATGGACATCGTCATCGAGGCGGGAGGACTACGAGATGCTACGACATCGGAGTATCGCAACAAAGCGATACTACTCGACGTCACGTATGCGCATCCACAAGCGGGGATCCACATGCAGGCAGGCAAGCGCAGCCTCTACGCTCCTCCGGAACAGGTGTCCTTCGACGAGCAAAGCTATAAACTCGCTACCCTCGCGGTGGAAAGCTTCGGGCGCTTCGGAAAGGAAGGCAGCGACCTGATCGATCAGGTGGTAGCAAGCATCGTCGGAGGGACGGACGAATCGTCCCTAGCACGGAAAAGCGTCTGCAAGGAACGCCTTTTCCAGGTCATCTCCGTGACCACCCAAGTCGCGATTTCACGCCGGGTACACAGGTATAAACTATCCACAGCCCTGAGGGACCACCAGGCTGCTAGGGGAAAGGCGGAAGAACCGGGAGGACTGCGGCCAATGGCCTGGGGATGGAACGTTGATAATGAATAGGATACATTATAGCTAATACGAAGTAAATGAAAAGGTGTGGGGACGGGAAATTGGGAAAAAGATGGCGGAGAATCATACCCGTAGAAGAAATACTTCTGCTTTACGGAAGGATATTCGATTTATATCGACTACCCCTCCACACCTCATTATAGCCCGCTGAAAACTATTGCAATGGACACCTGATCTGAATCACATTCATGGTCATCCTTTGGCCTTTCCTAATACTGCACACCGTACACAATGGCAGTCCCCACCATTACCCCGCACACTCACATTGACTACCCCCTGATACCTAATTTAGGGTCCTTGACCAAATATTGGAAGGGACACACCAGACTCGGTTTCCGAACCACAGACTCGTGATCATCCTCTGTGCTTCCCCAATACAACCCGTTGGCACTCTACCTCATACCATCGCAAAACTACATTGACGACCTCCCCCACATTACATTCAAGGTCCGAAACGCCGTACCTCCCCAAACGACACACGCCAAGCACCTTCTGGAACGTCAAATATCACAAAACGTGCAGATTTTTCCACGTTCTGTGAGCTTGGCGTGGTTTTTAGCGTTCGAAAAGGTGCTTCCAAAGGCTGTCGCTTGGAGGTTGCCGGCGTTCTGTGAATTTTGCGTCATAGCTGACTTTCCAGAAGGTGCTCAGAAGGTCGGTCTTTTGCCCACCTTCTACTATGTCGGCAGAAGGGGGGGGTACCGTCCACCCGTGTGCTGACCTCCTATTGTCGTGCCTTCAATCTACTTCATCGGTGTGTTTGTGGTTTCTTCACAAGACACTGAACTTCCCACCCATCTACATCCACAGCACAACCTGTGTCCGTGCCGATGACTCCTCCTGATGAACCGAGCTCTGTCGTTACAAAATACCAGATACAAGACAGAGATACTCATCGCAAATACATCAAGGATAATTGTACGTGCAGTGCCAAACGCAATGAATACGACGGCGGAACATAAACAAGCCAGTAAATCAGACAAATATTAATACCGCGGCGTCCCTGATGGTCTAGGACCACAAAGTAAGGTCGATTTCGCAGGTTCAACAACCCACCGAGTGCATACTCGTACTCGTAGGAACATTTTCTTGTGCAAACCAAATTGACTTGCCGAAAGCACGAGAGCGTGAGTTTGCAAACTTCGATGAAAATCGACGAGCGTTGGGAATGCTGAACCCTCTGAGCGATAAAAATTAAGGCACGTACAGGGGGAGAAAAGTGACGACACCTGTTACCAAGGTTTGTCCAAAAGCTGGAAAGTAAAAGTGCTATTAAAAAAGTATATTAGAGCAGGTACCAGGTACCTGGTAGCATTTTTGCTTTTTTAGTTTTTGCTCATCCCATTTATCATCTCCGCCCTTCTTTTTCTCGTCATAACTCAGTGCCGGGGTTACAGAGAATCCTCTTCTCCCCCCTCTCCAATCTGGTACGCGCCTCCATTTGTATCGCGAGAAGAATTCAGCACTTTCTTTCCTCGTCGACCCGGGTCGAAATGTGCTTATCCACGCTAAAGAGCGCTCTCGGCAGTTGGTGTCTCGATATATGAAAATCTCCATACCGAGATTTGAACCCCTGACTCCTACCTTTGTATTTGTGTAGGTCAACCACTTGACTACTGGGGCAACCGGCATGAGATGAAAGAAAAGAGAAGGAACGCAGGTTGGGGGGGAAGACGTACCCAGGAAAACCAAAACTTGAGTGAGACAACACGGCAAGATATAACGAAAAACAAAGCTAAACCGGCAACACACGAAACAGATAACACCACCCAGCCAGCGTCGTAGGCAGCATCCATCCTGGTCTCCGAATGCTCCAACGGTACGAGGAGTAGGAGCTTCATGGTCTATCACTTGCTTACTGGTTCTGACGACAACCGTGCTCATACCGTCATCATCGGCCCGTCCTCAATACGAAAAACGAACCAAACAATATATATGACAACGTTCCTGCGTCCGACGACGCAATGCTTAATGAAAGCGATATCAAGACGATGGCCAAAAGAAGGAACTGGTACTTCAAGGGTGGGAATAAGAAGCGTGGCAGATCCACGGTAGTGGTCAAGCTCCTAACTGCGCTAAGCTATTTACTGTGTTGTCGTTCTCAGCCTCATCAGCATACTTTGTACAGTACTAACGACCGCGAACCCTCACCACCGGGAATCGACACAACGAAGCAGTGCAGGTTCTATCCTGTGCTCCTGGGGTTTGCAGGTACAGTATGTACTCTAGCAGCAAGCAGGACATGACCAACGACCCACGACCGCACTGATCTATCCGCATCGAAAAATATTGAGAAATGGTGTTGCAATATTTATTTGCAAGCTCGCAGAGGGGAAGGGAGTTTTTTGGCGAAAATATGTTTTTTTAATTGAAAAAATGTCACTTGTGGGGACGGTTTCGGAAAGGAGACAGCTTGGTTGGGGGGCTGATGTGGCCTTGGGGGATGTTTCGGCAGTTTCTAATTTTTCTGGGGTTCAGTGCAGTGAGGCAGATTAAGAAGACACCTCGTGCACGGGGTTGCCTTGGTCGTCAAGTTGAGCATGCATAGAAGGGAGCCACCACTGGGCCCTGTGAAGGAGTCGTTGAAAGGTGTCGATTATATGACGGAAAAGAAAAAGAAGAAGTGCCATGCCGACATCAAAACTTCTACCACAAATTATCCGACATGGCGAATACATGTTGGAACTCCCTGACTACGAATTTCATATCTCCATCTCCGTAGATATTATACAGTTACACATACCAGACATTGGTACGAACAATCAATCAATACAACATCCCCCCTGCTCATGACAACTGTCATGATAATGCCCAATCCATGCCAGATTTATCCAAACTCAAAAACAGGATCTCCTAAGTCAATAAAATAAAAGAGTCTTGCCATCAATATCTTCCCAATCAGCACTCAGCCGCCGTAACTACGAACATTTGCCCGGTAATCAAACGGTCATCGGCTGGGTGAAATAGCGTCGAAATTAAGGTATCAAATCCATAACTCCGAAAATCAATACTGAAATCAAGATAAAGTCCCAAATTTCATCATCCAATACTCTCAAAACGACAAAAAATATCACACCTCCAGTTAATGTACTCCAATCCTCGACCATGGAAAAATTCAATACTGACATCAAGATAAAATCTCAAATTTCACCGTCAAATATTCCCAAAACCGCCAAGAGTATCACACGCCCGGTCAATGTACTCCAAATCCTCCATCATGAAAAATCAGTACTGAAATCAAGATAAAAATCTCAAATTTCATCATCCAATACTCCCAAAACCACCAAAAATATCACATCTCCAGTTAATGTACCCCAAATACTCCATCATGAAAAATCAATACTGAATTCACGATTAAAATCTCAAATTTCCCCGTCAAACATTCCCAAAACCATCAAGAATATCACACTCCCAGTTGATGTACCCCAAATCCTCGACCGTGAGAAAATTCAATACTGAAATCAAGATAAAAATCTCAAATTTCACAGTCAAATATTCCCAAAACCACCAAGAATATCACCCTCCCAGTTAATGTATACCCCAAATCCTCGACCGTGAGAAAATTCAATACTGAAATCAAGATAAAAATCTCATATTTCACCGTCAAATATTCCCAAAACCAAGAATATCACACTCCCAGTTAATGTACCCCAAATTCTCGACCGTGAAAAAATTCAACGCTGAGAAAAAGATAAAAATCGTAAATTTCACCGTCAAATATTCCCCAAACCACCAAAAATATTACACTCCCCCCAAATTCATTGCAAGGTTACGGTGAAACTCAAAAGAGTCCGGAGATATTGCCTTGGTCAGAAAATCGGCATGCTGAAACGGAAACGATACGTGGGTGATCAATATCTCTTTCCCCCCTACTAGTTCCCTGGGGAAGTGGTGCCGTACATCGATGTGCTTGGAATTGGAGTTGGTAATGGGGGTCTGCGCAAGTTGCACAGCACCCTCATTATCCTCGAATACCGGTATGCACGGCATGCCGACAGCAGGCAACATAAAACGCCAAACCTGCCTCAGAAACAGAACTTCCTTCATGACGTCTGCAAGCGCCACGTATTCTGCCTCCGT
>JAYJMJ010000001.1:7896820-7909208 GCA_036873875.1 Laminaria ephemera
CCCCCCCCCTCTTCCCCTCCCTCCTCCCCCCACCCCACCCCACTACAGACAAGCCTACCCCCCGGGCGCCCACGCCGACCAACGCCCCCTTCTCCTTCCGGTTCGAAGACGACGATATCGATGTCTGCGCCGAGCGCGGCGAGGTCTGCTTCTCCGACTACGAGTGCTGCGAACCCTACCAGTGCGACAACCGCTCCATGTACTGCGACAAGAAGCCCAAGCCCCCCTCCCCGACCCCCGCTCCCGTGGACGGTGGAAACCCCTTCTCTTTCTCGTTCGACTTTGATGAGCCTGAGTCGGATGACGACTTCTGGGACACCTGGGTGCCTGCGCCTGCCCCGACGGGAGAGACCCTTCCCCCCGTGGGAGAGCCGGACCTGTCGTTCGAGTTCGATCAAGATGAAGAGCCGGACCGCCCGGTGGACCAGGACAAGCCTAAGTCTGACGCGGACTGCCTTGACCGCCTCACCGACAACATGAGGGTGAGTAACAACGAAAGCTTTCAAAAAGCTTAACCCGCCCATCTCGCGCCTACTCCCCTTTAAAACCCCCTTTTAACTGGACGCACGATTTTCAGACAGTAAAATGGTTGCCTCCTTTTGAACTTGGAGTTAGTGTGGCTTCGTTTTACCTGCCCCCCCCCCAGAGTATCGTCCTTTCCTGATCGTCTACCCGTTTGCTCTTCTCTTAGTTGGCTTTGACCCAACAAGCGTCTTATTCTGTAACATTTTCTGCGAATGTTCTTTGTGTCCCAAAATGACCCAGCAATCGATTTATTTTGAACATTTTCTGCTGATTGTCTTTGGGTCTCTCGATTGAGTTATAATTATAATACGATCTGTTTCTTCACTCCAATCGCCCGCCGCTCACGCCCGCCCTTCTTTTGCCGGGCTTCAGGAGTACCTGGAGAGGACTGAGAAGAACGTGTACTACGAGCCGGACTGCGCTGGGTCGCACTGCAACATGTTCGGAATCGGATACGACTGCAGGGGGTGCTACATGGACTGCGCCACCTGCTAGAGCTACCTCTGGGAAGAGGAGATGTCGTGAGTTTGACCCACGTATTCCTTTTTTTCGATTTCGGTTGTGTGTTACTTTCCTGTTTTGTTTGTCATCGTCACTTTTTTAAAGTTTTTTATGGTATTTCCACCTGCATGTACCTCTGGGAAGAGACCAGATATCGTGAGTGATACACACAGTTAGATGGCGACTGATGCTAATAGGAATGCGATCTTGCGAACGCGATCTTTCCCAAAAGTATTTTTTGAAGATATATACCAGCCAAACTATTCCGGTACAGCTGCCAATAGCGTCGATCTTACGCCGTTTTTTTCTGTTTTTCAAGATGTGTTGCTACATTGACTGCAGCACCTGCGAACCCTACCTCTGGGAACAGCAGATGTCGTGAGTGATATCCAGTCACACTTAGACCGATGCTAATGGGAACGCGATCTTGACCAACCAAAGCTTAATTTTCTAATATATATACCAGCCAAACTATTCCTGTACTGCTGCCATTAGCGTCGGTCTTCTTCCATTTTTTATTCATTTAACACTTCCTACAGTAGGGAACATTGGCATTTCCTATGAAAACCCGCCCTGAACACTTCTCGCCCCCCTCTCCTGCCGCCCCGCCCCCGCACCTCTCCCACTCCCCCCCCCCGCCCGCCACACCGCCAGGCCCACTCACGAGTACGCCGACGAGCTGTACATGTGCCCGGCAGAATTCCCGCCGGTGGACGGCAAGGCGCAGACCTTCGCCAGCGCGTGTTCCGCTCGCCGCCGTCTCCGCGGCCGCGTCTAAAATTTTTTTTTAAGAAAACGCCTGCATATTAGTCGTAGTGGAAACCCAACGGGGATATCCAGAGGGGAAACCCTTCTTGGTATCCCCCCTCTGGTCGGTGAAAACCCGACGTGCTCCTTCCCGGCATGTTAGGGCTGCGAGAGTCTATGCTCTTGACACACTACCGATATTCATTGTAGGGATGCGAGGGTATATGGTCTTGGTACTACGGCCACGCATGACAATCAGTTCACTGCCCCCCAGCTCGCGGGCTGGCTATAGGTTTAGGCTTGGTTTGCGTTTGTTCGCGCCTTTGCGTGCGGTCGATTTCATTGCGTGTAGTCGGCCATTTTTGGACGTGGCGCCTAGTTTCCCCAACAAATCTTGAGGAGGATGCTTTTTCTTTGTTGGGTTCATAAAGCAAAGGCCAATAACAACAGCCAATGATGGCAAAGAGCATAAATGTATCTGGTTGGCTGGGGTTCCCGCTTGCCTTTTATTCGCTCGCCGTTGTGGCCGTTGTTAATTTGGTCGCCGCTTTTAAGATGCGCATTGCGCTTTGCTCGTCGATGGTGTACCTCAGCCTTCTTCTCTTTGGAGAGCCTGTTGAATCGGTGGATTCGTCTGGTTTACTTGATGTTGGCTGCTGAATCGGTCTATATCGGTCCGATTTTTGGTTTTTGTAGCCACGCGAGACCTTTTACGTACTGGCGGGAAGAATGGGGGTTGGGTACGGGGGGTCTAGGGTAAACAGGGGACATAACCACATATTTACGTATTCCGTCGTACACTCACTACTCGTTTGGAAGTTTCTTTCAAAAACGGGACATAAAAACCGTGTACGTAACTTTTTTCCGGGGTTTTCGAGTGTAATTCGGCCGGCAGGCTTGGTAGGGGGGCGGGGGAGTGAGTGAGTGAGTTTAATTCGGCCGACAGGCTCGGTAGCGCGGGGGGGGGGGGATACAAATACCACACCTTCTCTTAGCTCTTATTTATATTGTGCCGTATTGTCTTGTTTGGAAACTAGCGTTGTTAAAAGCGTTTTTTTTTTCCTAGTCTGGAATTCACGCTTAAAACGCGTGTAGTAGCCGGAGGCAGGACATTTTGATGTTTTTCGGTGTTGTATTGTATCTGCTGTTATTATATAAACTATTTTTTTTTCGTCGGTTTATTTGCTGACGTCTTTCTTTTGGCTATATATGAGTTCTTGGCCAATTTTTTGTATTATTTTGGTTATTTTTTTTGTTTTTGTCTTTTTTGCTTCTTTTTTTGTCATTTTTGTCGCCGTCTTTTTTTGGTTTTCAGGAAAAGACCCTCGAAACTTGCGCCGTGTTGGCCACGTCGGGTACTTTTGTTTTTTGGTCCTTTTATTTTTTTTGTTTATTAGTCAAATGTGTTGTGGCCGTGTTTTAAGGGAGTGCGTACGGCTTCAGCTTTCGTATTAGCGCGTCTCAACAACAACGAGCGAATCCTGGCTAGTCTTTGGACAGCAGGCTATTTTCGAAACGGTTCTCGACGGGGGATAAAAAGCCGTCAACCGTTTTCTTTCATCTTGTCTCGTCGCGAGTGTTTCATCGAGCGAGCGGGGGGCGGGAGGGGGGGGGGTGGAAGGGGGGTAGCGAGCGACACACAAGGATCTCGGTCCTACAATCTCTACCCAGTTCACTAGCTTGTCTATGCAGGCGTGTACACTACGACTACACTACGGGTATATACTGTTGGGTCACTGCCGGGCTTTCACAGTCTCGTGCCAGTTTTTTTTCGAGTTTTTTTTTTTTTTTTTTTGCCCTTCAAATTTTGAGCGCGTCTGTTTTAACGGCGAACGAAAGTATAGGACCGCGATAAAAATCCAATTTCTTCTCGAAAAATTCGGCTGCCCGGTTGGTTGATTGGTTGGTTACATAGGTTGAACATAGGTTTTGAGGTGCTGGAGATCATCAGAACGCAATATTTTGCGCTGTTCTGGAAGCACCCTATCCCCCCCCCCCCCCCCCCTTCGCCCTATCTTTTGTTTTGCTCCGTTTTTATTTGTTGGTTGTTTTGTGTTTTCGTTCGTCGTGTTAGCGAGCAGCCCATCAGAGTATCCGCCTTGCCGCGGAACCTAGTGGCCCCCAATCATTTTAGCTGATGGTTACGCTTTTGTCTGGGCATTACACACAAGCAAAATTAGCAGGGCTTGTCACGGGTCGGGATCCGACCTACGGTTCGCGGTTCGGGTCAGGAAGTTTCCAAAATCTCGCGGGCCGGGTCAAGAGGTGTTCGAACTCTCACGGGTCGGGTAGGCTCTGGAGTTTTTTCAAAACTCAAGGGGTTGTTGCGGGTCAAACACCATGACCCGACAAGCGAAAAGTAAACCGACCGGTGAACGTCCCTGCAAATAAGGAGTGGCAGCAAGCGGGTTTTCACGCATGTTTTCGCTTCTTTTTTTGTTTGGTTGTTGTTGCTTTCGGTGTTAAAAGAGTGTGCTCCCTTAGGAGATCACAAATTTCACGCGGCAAACAACTAAGGAAGAGTGGCAGCAGGCGTATTTTAACGCATGCTTTCGCTTCTTTTTGTTGTTTTTGCCACTCTGCTTGCGGTGTTAAAAGAGTGCTCCCTTTAGGAGCCGGGAGTTGCATTTGAAGAAGGGATGTCTTGAGCTGGGGTGTTGTTGCAGCAGCAGTGGCAGCTATTAATAGCTGGAAGGAAATATTCTCATCGATTTGTTGGTGGGAGAGGGAGAGCGCACGGTATTAATAGTAGAACCAGGCAAGGAGTAACATTACTGCATCTTACTTATTTTTTCTGTTTTTCGCATATATATGTGGCTGTACTATACTATACTCTGGCCACACTTCTCTTTACTGACACTCAGTACTACACATGCATGATGAGCAGTAGTACTAGCAGCAACAGTGCTATTTATGCTATCCTGGTTTTGATGCTCGATGCATATATATACATCCTACGCATACGTACACGATGAGCAGCAGCAGCAGCAGTGCTATTTATGCTGTCCTGGCTTTTGATGCTCCCTGCGTATACATTCTACGCCAAACATCTAAGTTTTGGCCTACAATGCCCATCGTGTCTGCTGAAGGTCTCCCTCTCTCGGGGATGGGGGGGGGGAAGACGATGTCTCTCGGCCTTGTATCTTATTTTTTTTTCAACCGGTAAGAAGTAAGGTGTGACTATCGTACATTTTCTTTGCTTGTTATTACACACCATCACACATGAGTGCTGGTTGGTTTTATATGGCCTGCTGTGTCTGTCTTTTTTTTGAGGTTCTTGTATCGGACGTATTGTACGGTAACTTTTGTACACTACTACGCTTGATTTTTTCGTGACGGCACCGCTCATTCATGCACATACCGGGTACATAATGGGGCGGAGGAAAAAAAAGAGGGGAGTTCTTAGTCGAGGAGGGATTTTGGCATTGACCACGTCAATTATTACTGCTAATAGATAGTTGTGATCATACTTTTTTTTACAAGTATACCAGGTAAAAGAGTGCCGCCTTTGCGCTTATAGCACCAATTATCATTTTCCTGTGATTGCGGCTTGTTTGTCCAGAAGGCTTATGAGCTCCGGGTGGGGGGGAGGGTAAAAGCTCCCGCGAGATGAGCTGGAAAGAACGACGACTAAAAATAAACAAAACAAAACAAAAAAGTATTCGAATGGTTAAGAGTAGTAGTACCAGTCTCCTGGTGTACCCAGCCAATCACTAGCAGTGATGTTTGGGGACCCAGGCCCAGGGGTACGAGGAGGGGACGTGTCTGAGCTCTCTTGGCCCATCAGGGGTATACCAGGAGCTGAAATATGGTTCTCGCTTGTCCCAAGTGTACGATGAACTGAAATGACTGACTGAGTCCTCGGTTGTCCCAAGGGCACCTGGCTGAGTGAAATGGCTGAGTCCTCGCCAGTCCCAAAGTCAAAGTTGCCAGGAGCTGAAATGGCTGGTACCGTTTCTTATTGTATGATACAAAATATTGCGTATTTTTACGTTTTGTTTTTGGTGCCAGAAAAAAACGTATTTTTACGTTAAGACTAGTGTATGTACTTACAATCAATAATTTTGGTAAAAGAGAGCATACTTTGATCAAATGAGTTTTGTGAAAACAAAGTACGATATATTTTCATCAAATGAAACACTAAAAATCCTCTGCCCAAAGTGCCAAACAGATAACACTAACAACCGACAAACACAACAGCCAGCTGGAGCACAATCCAAACCACGACACGACTCCAGCCGCAGCCCCTCACACCACACAGAGGGTACAGCATGCTTCCCCCCTTTGAGAACCGCAGCACCACCAACAGCACATCAGCAAGCCAGATGAGACTTCTGCTCGGGGAAGGCCTTGCTTGTGGCAGGGGGGGGGGGGGGGGGTACTCATTTCATGCATAGCCGTAGTCTTAAAACCTTTGACCCTCGCATCCCTACACTGCCGGGACGGAGCACGTCGGGTTTTCACCGACCAAGCCGGCATCACGTGCACCAAGCGCGAAGCGCCGTGAGGTATTCGGCGAGTCGCATGAAGGGTGAGCTGTATCCTGCTAAGAACCACTTGTGAGGCGGACTTCCTCCGCACTTCTTGGTGCGTATTTTCTTGCATATGGATGACAACTTCGAATTAATTTATTTGTTTTCTGGTGTGGCCACTTCCAGAGACAGCAATGGGAATACTATGTAACAACTGCCTCCTCGTGGGTGCCTTCCCATATGCACACTATTAATACCAGGTACGTGATACCATCCCCCTTGCGCGGAGTTAAGGTTCTCCACTCCGCACAATATGATCCAACTCGACCACCATCTTGGTTGCCGCCAAAACATAATAACGAGAAATAAAAAAGACGGTACCCTGGTGGTCTAGCTCACGGAGTGAGGGGCGTGTTTTACAGCGGTTGGCAACCCCAGGGAGTTGGCAGGGGGGGGCGGGGGCGGGGGGCGGTAGAGGTTGCCACTTATTCGAGAAACCCGTTCATTGGTCAACTACTGGTATTTCGGGGTCTTTCATTGGCGAACGTACGCACACACAATAATTGCACTTTTGGCACCTGACCCCTCCCAGGACCTGATCCCACTCGGACCTGATCCCACCCGGACCTGATCCCATTTGGTACGTGTAGAAAGATAATCTGCCCTCCGCAGGAGCGGCCGGAGGCCGAGAGCGCGAAGCGCGAACCGTCATCTCACGTATCGGTCGCAGCAAACTAAGGGTCGGCCACACAGCCAGCAACAACACAAAACTTCTCGAATAAGTGGTAGGTATACCCTCGGGGGGGGAGGCTCTCGACCTTCCCATTTTTGAAGTTTTATTCACTGGTGAGGGGGGGCGGGGGAGGGGGTGGGGGCGGGTCCCCCCTGTAGTGCTCTACATAGGAGACCGCCGCAAGTGGGGACCGCCAACGGACTTTGCGCTAGGGGGCCGCCGCGCTTGCACGACGCAAGACGGGCGCTACGATAGAGGTAGCACTTTTTGGCTGAAACGTTTTTGTTTCTGAATGACGGCGCTCCTTAACCCAAAATCGTCGGACTCTTAAAGAAGGTCGTGTTCTTTTTTTTTCAATCTGATTTTTTTTTGTATGCCTAAGCCATGGGTTTGTTCATCGGGTTTTTGCACTTTCAGTGTAATCTAAATCGGTTTGCGGGTGGTGAGGTTCAGAGCTCCTCAAGTGAGAGAAGCCTCAGAAAAAAACTGGCGCATCTCGATCGTACCACGTGTCGATCGAAAACGGAATTTGCGCTTTTACGGAGGACCATAGTAACCATAGTATTGAGGACCTACGATACACACAAAAACCTATATATTCCCCTATTTTTTACTAACTATATTTGGTCCTAATTACTTATGTACCCCCGTAATAGGGGACCGCCGCGCTGCTAGTGGACCGCTAATAACGTAATTTGGGCATCGGGACCGCTGAGTTGGGGGACCGTGAAAAAAGAGAAATGTCACCTGAAATGTTTTCGTATAAATAAACCTCGCGATAGGCATGTTTTCGTATAGATTTGGCCGTACGTATATAACTGCATATATATGTTCGTACAGATTTGTAAACATTTGTGTGTTTGGGTGCAGCTAGATGTGGTCTTGACTTGTGCCTTTTTCGTTAAAATATATTTTATTTGAATGGAGTTGAATGTTTCGTACGTATGTCGTCTTTATTTGTGAGTTTTCGTATAGTTTTGTAAATATTTGGATGTTTTCGTATGAATATACTTCGTATATCCTCGCGGTGTGCATGTTTTCGCAAAGATTTGTATAGAGTTTGCCTGTTTTCGTACAAATTTGTGATACTGTGCTGTTTTCGTTCAGATGGCCTCGTGGAAAAATATGTTTTTGTGGAGATTTGAATAAAGTTGAAAGCTTTCGTATCAGATGTAGTGTTGATTTGAATCCGGAATGTTTTCGTACAGTTTTGTAAATGTTTTGAATGTTTTTCGAATAAACATCCTCGCGATATGCATGCATGTTTTCGCATAGATGTGTACAGATATCATCCGTGTTTTCGTACAGATCTGTACATAAACCTTTGTGCGTTTTCGTACACGTGGCCTCTTGGAAACCTATGTTTTCGTGTAGATTTTCAAGAAGAAAGATTTCGTGCAGATAGGTGTAGTCTTCATGCCCAAATACTATTGGCGATCCCCTAGCGCCGCGGTCCACTAACACTACCCATCCATTGCGGTCCCCTAGCACTACCCATTGGCGGTCTCCTGGCGCACTACACCCCCCCCCCCCGACACATGCTCCGATAGAGGTCCAGCATCAGTTTTTTTCTGAAGACGCGCGCTACGATAGAGGCAGCACTTTTTTAGGCGTTTTTGTTTCTGAATGACGGCACCCCTCAACCCAAAATCGCCGGGAATTGAATTTTTGCTAAATCACGCTCTCGCGCTTTCCGCAAGTCAATGTTTAGCACAAGAAAAAGTCCCTAAGCGTACGAGTATGTATTCGGGGGGGCTCGAACCAGCGAAATCGACCTTAATGGTTACGAGGTTAACCCACTAGACCATCGGGGACGCCAGCATATGACGGTGTATATCACCCGGGACGTTATATATCACACCCCTGGAGTATGGCACCCGGGTGATGATTTTTTCAAAATCCCAAAACAGCCACCCGATTTATCACCCGGGTACGTTGTATATCGGCGTCCCCGATGGTCTAGTGGGTTAACTTCGTAATCACTACGTAACGTCGATTTCGCAGGTGCGAGCCCCCACGAGTGCATACTCGTACTCGTAGGGACTTTTTCTTGTGCAAAAAGTTGACTTGCGGAAAGCGCGAGAGCGTGAGTTAGCAAAATTCGATGAAAATCGACGAGCGTTGGGAATGCTGAACCCTCTGCGCGATAAAAATGAAGGCACGTACCAGGGGGGAGAAGGGACGACATCAGTGACCACGGCTTGTCCAGAAGCTGGAAAGCAAAAGTGAGACGAAAAAATAAATAAATAAATACCACACCCCCTGCGGTGCCACGCATCATAATCGGTAAGACACCCCCAACATATCTGCTCCCCCGAAACGAAGGACGGGCAGGCAACAACCTTCCTACCGGTCTTTTGTGGTCAATGTCAATCTTGTGCGTCGGCCCAGACCAACACGACCCTATCCCCAACCCTAACGCTAACCCCAACCCGTTGGGGTGGCTTGGGGTCGGCGGGGGCAGTCGAGCGACTCCGCAGCGTGCGTGGAGGGTTGCAGCAAACCTCCATCGGAACCAACTCTATCACATCCTCTAGAGTATACCACCTCGCTCGGGGATGCGTTTTATCACACGGGGGTACGGTGTGTATCACACCCCTGGAGTATACCACACCGGGTGATAAGTGTTTTAGAGGCCAAACTGTTATCACCGGGGGTGTGGCATACACCGTCCTATACGGTAACAGCGTTATTATCCGTTAGCCCTTGCTATTATCGGTCTAGGCACCCCGCCAGACCTTACCCAGTAAATATGTCAGGAGACTGACAAGCTTCAAGCGGTCAGTCACGGCTGTCTGTCAAGACGTTTCCATCCGTCTAGGCGGTTTGTCCCCTATCCCCCCGGTAGAAAAACCCCCATTCATCTAGGTGTGGAAACCCCATTTTTCTATATGTTTTCAACAATATGGTAAGGCGTTTCCCAAAAATGGGGATTTTTTTCGTGTGCCCGGGTGTGGGCCGTCAAGGCTGTCTGTCAAGATGTTTCCATCCGTCTAGACGGATTGTCCCCTATCCCCCCAGTAGAAAAACCTCCATTCATAGGTGTGGAAACCCCATTTTCTACATGTTTTCAACAATATGGTAAGGCGTTTCCCAAAAACGGGGATTTTTTTTCGTGTGCCCGGGTTTGGGCCGTCAAGGCTGTCTGTCAAAACGTTTCCATCCGTCTAGACGGATTGTCCCCTATCCCCCCGGTAGAAAAACCTCCATTCATAGGTGTGGAAACCCCATTTTCTACATGTTTTCAACCATATGGTAAGGCGTTCCCAAAAAACGGGGATTTTTTTTTCGTGTGCCTGGGTTTGGGCCGTCAAGGCTGTCTGTCAAGACGTTTCCATCCGTCTAGACGGATTGTCCTCTACCCCCCCCGGTAGAAAATCCTCCATTCATAGGTGTGGAAACCCCCATTTTTCTGTGTGTTTTCAACAATATGGCAAGGCGTTTCCCAAAAACGGGGATTTTTTTTGTTGGTGTGCCTGGGTTTGGGCCGTCGAGGCTGTCATTTCAAGACGTTTTCCTTGGCATCGTCTGCACACAAGGGGTGACCGTGCCGTCTCCTGGCATCTTTTATTGCCATTGTTAACCCAGGCACCCAGACGCACGCCACGGTAGAGACACACCACTTTTTTTCTGAGGCTCCTCATCCGAGGAGCTCCATACCTCTCCCAAAAACTCATACGGGGGGGGAAAAAACAAAAGTGCCACCCGATGAACAAATCCCATGGCCTAGGGTTACAACGAATAATGTTGTTAACAAAAAAAAAAGAGTGAAATTCCGACGATTTTGGGTTAAGGAGCCCCGTCGTTCAGAAAACGTTTCAGCCAAAAAAGTGCCACCTCTAATCGTAGCAGGCGTCCCCAGCCAGGCCTTAACCAGGCTCTATCACGCTCCACCAGGTATTGGTTATTAGTTATTATGTTTTGCCATCCGAAAAAGTGCAGCATGATCTTCAAAGCCGACCACACACAAACACTCCAAGAAAGAAGAAAGAAAACCAAGGGACACCCACAAAAAGGAAACCTACGTACGCGCAAAGTCTAACTCCTTTTTGTGCCTACCTCCGGCTTAGCGTCGATCTATTCCACCCTAGCTCCGTCCAGCCCTTCTGACTACGTGCTCATCTTCCTTCTAATATTAAACCATAAGCCGCGTCCAGGCTCCATAATTGTCAATATCGACCAACCAATATTTACATCCAGGCGTCGATCGATCCAGGCACGCAGGCGTCGACCAGACAGTCGCCAGATGCTCTCTTTAGCAGCAGCAGCAGCAGCAGCAGCGGCAGCAGCCTCGTTCGCCTCCATAGTCGTGAACTCCATTGCTACACCATCCATGCAGTAGCGCATGCCGGTTGGCATAATTGCTGGCAAAATGGACATAAGCCCATCCCAATTATGCCGAAGTCATTGCTGGCATAATGCATGCAAGCATTGCTCGGGCGCTCTATTCAGCAGAACCAGCAGCGGCAGCCTCCTTCTCTTCCTTAGGCTTGAACCCCATGGCTACCCCGTTAATGCAGGAGCTCCTTCCAGTTGGCATAATAGCTAGCATAGTGGATATAAGCCTATCCCAATTATGCCGGAATAATAGCTAGCATAAAGCCTGATCAGGCATCGACCAGGCATTGACCAGGCGCTCTATTCAGCCGAAGCAGCCTCTTTCTCCTCCTTGGGTTTGAAGCCCATGGCCACCCCGTTCATGCAGTAGCGCATGCCGGTTGGCTGAGGCCCGTCGGGAAAGACATGTCCAAGATGTCCGTCGCAGTTGGAACATCTAACTTCTCTCTGATAAAAATAGAAAACAGAACGGAACAAAAAGGGTCAAAAGGACCAAAATGAATGAAAAAGGAAAAACAAAGGAGCAAAAGGAACAAATTAAACGAAAAAAAGGGAACAAAACGAATGAAATGAAAAACAAAAAAAAAGCGAAAGGAAAGGAAGTGAAGAAAAACGAAAAAATAATCAGTAAGAAAAGGAAAATGGATTCCGGTGGGCTTTCAGGCGCCTCGGGGAAGACGTGCCCAAGATGTTCGTCGCAGTTGGAACATCTAACCTCTCCCTGAAAAAAAGGAACAGTAGGAACAAAAAAAAGAAAAAAAAGAGGGACAAGAAGGCTAAAAGGTGGGGGGGTGTACTCATTTCATGCACAGCCGTAGTCATATGACCATCGACCCTCACATCCCTACAATGCCGGGACGGAGCACGTCGGGTTTTCACCGACCAGGCAGGCATTGCGTGCACCAAGCGCGAAGAGCCGTGAGGTATTCGGCGAGTCGCATGAAGGGTGAGCTGCATCCTGCTAACAAACCACTTGTGAGGCGGACTCCCGCGCATTGTGCGTACTTTCTTGCATATGGATGACAGCTTCGAATGAATTTATTTGTTTTCTGGTGTGGCCACTTCCAGAGAC
>JAYJMJ010000001.1:7924767-7937169 GCA_036873875.1 Laminaria ephemera
CACTAAGGCACTTGAGCATCTCTATATCTCACCAAAAAGTTGATTTGGAAAAAAAATAAACGTTCTGCCCGATGGATGGACAATCTCATGGTCTTAAGTATACAACGAACCATATTGCGAGGAAAAAAAAGAGTGAAATTCCGACGATTTTGGGTTAAGGAGCCCCCCGTCATTCAGAAAACGTTTCAGCCAAAAAAGTTCTACCCCTCTCGTACGCACGCGTCCCGAGTGTTTTGACTCGCCGTCTGAAAGTAAAATAATCAAAGAGAAAGCGTCGAGAAATCGCGCGAACGGTGGAGGCTATCATACCACCACCGTTGCCGGCTTGAGTGCACCGTTATTGCCGCTGCTAAAACGCCGCTGTTGCAACTTACATTGCGCGCGTTGAGGTCTAGGACGTCCTTGATACCGTCGTCCATCCAGAAGCCTCCGATGACGTTGCTCCTTTGCTCCTCGGCATAATCCTGCGCAAGGGGAGGGGCGCGTCAATGCTCTACGCAACGGAGGCTATAGTGGGGGGGGGTGTGCCCCCGTGTTTACTACCGAGTACCAGATACAGTGGGGTACCCGGTTTAAGAGCGTCCATAATAAAAGAGAACGGACTAAAAAAGCGGTCAAATCGGCTTGTCACGACTTATGACGCCTGTACTAAAACCTGTATGATTGTGACGCCTATACTAAAACCTGTGATGCTCAATCTGAGATAAGAGCGGTAACACTTGCCTGTTCCGAGGGGCTCTTAAACCGGGTACCCCACTGTATAGGGTACTCGCGCCGCGAGTGGCTCTGATTCTCTCAAAAAACGGACCAAACCATGTTTTGCTGGCGCAGCGTAATAAAGAACAATCCCATGGCGGAGGTGCGTGTATGCGAAACGGAAAAAATACGATAGAGGTAGCCCTTTTTGGTTGAGTAAGATTTCTGAATGACGGGGGCTCCTTAACCCAAATTTGTCGGGATATCATTCTTGGTTTTTGCACTATGTTTTTTTTTTTGTGCACCTAGCTATAGGCCCTGTCTTTGTTCATGGGATTTTCGCACTTTTTAGTTTGCTCAAGAAATGTTTGTGGCTTCAACCACAGAGCTCCTTAAGTGAGGAAGCCTCAGAAAAAAACTGGTGCATCTCTATCGTAGAATGTGTCTTGACCCTTTTAGAGCCCCCAAACCCCTCCCTATACTAATTCCAAGTAAATTGTCCCCACAAACGGGTTTCCAGTTGTAAAGGCGTTAACCCACTAGACACATGCTACGATAGAGGTGCACCAGTTTTTTTCAGAGGTTCCTCACTTGAGGAGCGCTCTGAGCCTCACCCACAAAAACTGATCTTGAGTAAACCGAAAGTGCAACCCGATGAACAAGCCCATGGCCTACGTATACAAAAACTCTAGATTGATAAAACAAAGGAACGACATTCCGACGATTTTGGGTTAAGGAGCCCCGTCATGTCGTTCAGAAACAAAAACGTTTCAGCCAACAAAAAGTGCTACCTCTATCGTACTATTAGTACTATTAGTAGCATGCGTCCCTAGACTATCGGGGACGCCGACTTATAGAGCTACCTGGGTTCCGAAAAAACAGACGGGTGACGCTTGCTACGATAGAGCGATAGAGGTAGCACTTTTTGGTTTTTTTGTTTCTGAACGACGGGGCTCCTTAACCCATTTTCGTCGGAATATCATTCTTGTTTTGCGATGTGAATACGTTTTATAATACCTAGGCCATGGGTTTAGTCATCTGGTTGCACTTTAAGGTTGTTTACTCGAAATAAAAGCTTTTGGGTGGGGTATAGAGGTCCTCAAGTAATAACCCTCAGAAAAGGAATGGTGCACCTCTATCGTACTATTAGTACTATTAGTACTATTATTACAGAGGACCATAGTAATGAGGACCCACGACCTACACAAAAACCTATATATTCCACCGTTTTTACTAACCATATTTGGTCCTGACTACTACATTCCTCCGTAATAGTAGCACATGTCAAGGGTTAGAGCTAGGGGCTACCTACTCTATAAAAAATTTATCGTCCGCCGTGTGGTACTGCCGGATAGTTTATTTATTCGTTGTTCCATTTGCCTGTACACTATTCGTTTATTCGCCGGGGGGGGGCGATTTCCGGTGAGAGACAAGCGACCTGACGGTGGGAAATAGCGGATCATCCAATAAGCCGTCCTTCTAACTTTATACACCATTATTACTATTATGTTTGCCACCCGACTATGTGCAGCGTGAGCTTCAACGTCGATCACTGATAAGCACAACATAAAACATTCCCAGAAAGTGGAAGAAAACGAAGGGAAACCCACCAAAAATGAAACGTATACACGAACTCTACCTCCGTTATGTACCTACTTCCGGCTGTATCATAACACTATTGACAATATTAATATTTGTGGGGACCATTAACGAATGCAGTGCAGCGCCAACGATATGCGTTGCCGTGCTTTTCCTCGGTGTACACTATGGGAACCCTAAAATACCGTAGTATAGCGCAAACGATATGCGTTGCCGTGCTGTTCGCCAGTGTACTGCTAAACAATAGCTCCATTTATGTAGGGACCATTAAGAATTTGGAACAAGTACACGTTTAGTTGCAACCAAGTCATCCAGTGTACCCCTCAGGACCTCCGTAGATGTTAGGACCGGATCACGCCACGAACCAGAAATAGGCACCCACAAGTACCACCTCTCCGCTACAGCAAGGAAGGGGATCATTTTGTACTGGAAGGGAGTTTTACGTCCATCGCATTCCGTCGAAAAAAACGAAATTCCTTTGGAAAGGAGACCTGCGACTTGTCCGAATGTGCTGCAACCCATCAACACGCCGTCCGCGTGAATCATGCACGACATGGCGTTCTGCACGTCGTGGCTGACGTGAAGCACGATGGGTTTTCCGACAACGCGGAACATCCCCGACCGGTTCGGGCTGCAGAAAAAACCCGCTTGTTTTTCGGGGCAGTCTTCCGGCGTTTCCGCCTGTAAACATTGCGGTATCTGCGCGAGCGGGCGCACGACATCGTCAGATCGGAAACACGGTATTACATGATGGAATCAGAAAACACACACCGATATATCAGCAGAAATAATATGGATCCTACAGTGGGAGGTGCACTTGAGAATCTCTACACCCCCCCCTAAAACCTGAATTTGAGAAACTTTGCATTCTCAAACCCGACAACCTTTGTCGGCGTCCCCGATGGTCTAGTGGGTTAACCTCGTAACCGCTAAGGTCGATTTCGCGGGTCCAAGTCCCCACGAGTGCATACTCGTATTCATAGGGACTTTTTCTTGTGCAAAAAAATGACTTGCGGACGTTGAGTCCGGCACAGCAAATCCACTAGATAATAGTGGACTGCAAAAGTCCATATTCCAATAGCGGAAAGCGCGAGAGCGTGAGTTAGCAAAAATTCGATGAAAATCGACGAGCGTTGGGAATGAATGCTGAACCCTCTGCCGCGCGATAAAAATGAAGGCACGCACCGGGGGGGAGAAGGGACGACACCTGTGACCACGGCTTGTCCAGAAGCTGGAAAGTAAAAGCGAGATTAAAACAAAAAAAGAAAATCATGACGCGTGCTATGATAGAGGTAGCACTTTTCGGCTGAAACTTTTTCTGAATGACGGGGCTTCTTCACCCCAAATGGTCGGAATTTCGTGATGTTTTTGCCATCCGTTTCGTTGTTTACCTAGGCCATGGGATTGTTCATCGGGTAGAACTTTTTGCTTTCCCCAAATCCGTTTTTGGGTGAGGTACAGAGTACAGAGGTCCTCAAGTGAGGAGCCCCAGAAAAAATATGGTGCACCTCTACCGGCGTAGCACGCGTCTCATGACCTACATGTACACCGAAATCTAGAAAATACACATGACTTTCCAACAGTTGAAGAGCTCCGTCAGCCAGCAAAATGCTGGGCCCAAACGAAACCTAACTACCGCGTTGACCTGATCGAGTTCAACTGCCCACATCGGGAACTCGTCGAACAATCCGGTAAACTCCGATGGACACGGAATAGTAACATGTACAGTTTCAGAGAAAGCGTGGAACAGCGGCTATGAATATCGTCTCTTAATACGAAGCAATCAATTCATTATTTTTCACCCCTCCCTTTCTAGCCCTCCCTATCATGTTACTGTGCATTGGGTAGAAATAATGTGAAGACAACACATGCACTCTGAGTATACTTGTAAAATGAAATGTTATCAGGGGCAGGGGCAAGCGACAAAACCGGAAAACGACATCACACACCAAAAATGTGAAAAACAAAACGGATCGCTGTGATCACCAGACGAATTAAGCGAAAAACATTTGTTTTTTGTTTTTTTCCACTTGTTCACTTGGTTTTGGAGATTCCCCCTGCCTGGAGCCTCTAGATAAGGGGGGTCACTAGAGCCAAGTGAAAAAACGGGGGAAAAAACAATGTTTTTCGCTTAATTCGTCTTGTCATCACAGCGATCCGGTTTGGTTTTCGTTGTTTTTTTTTGCCAGGGGTTGCAAACATGTCAGGTAGCTCCTAGCTCAGTCGAGGAGCCCCATCATTCACATCGTATACATCATATACATATCACGTCTGTCTGCCGTATATAGCATGCGTGGTCATACGACGCGTGCTGCGATAGGAGTACTGTAACTCTTTTTGGCGAAAACATTAGGGTACTGTACCTCTTTTTGACGCGTGCTGCGATAGGGGTGCTGTACCTCTTTTTGACGCGTGCTGCGATAGGGGTACTGTACCTCTTTCTGGCGAAAACATTTCTGACAAACGGGGCTCCTGAACTGAGGAACAACCCAATACTGCGGGAATATCAACCGTGTTTTGACAATAAAAAATCATACTTCAAAGTATAATTCGTTGTATACCTAGCCCATGTGATTGTTCATCGGGTTGCCTTTTCACATTTTCGCAACGACACATGCTACGATAGAGGTGCACCGTTTTTGTTTTCTTGAGTCTCATCACTTGAGGAGCTATGTGCTTCACCCACAAACTGATTTTGAGTCGTAAACTATACCTGGTAAAGTGCATCCCGATGAACAAACCCATATGGCCCAGGTATACAAAAGTCTCAGATTGCTAAAAACAAGAATATGACATTCCGACGATTTTGGGTTATGGAGCTCCCGTCATTCAGAAACCGCTTAATAAGCCCAAAAGTGCTATTATACCTCTATCGTAGCACGCCTCCAACATCAGCTTTTGGGTGAGGCATAGAGCTCCTCAGAGAAGAGCCTCAGGAAAAGTAGGTTCCACTCCTATCTATTACGTAGGACCATAGTAATCAGGACCCACGGTATACACAAAAATATATATATTCCACTGTTGTTACTCACCATATTTGGTCCTTGTTACTATGTTCCCCTGTAATAGCGCGTGTCATTACCTGCTCGACTTCAACCGGCCATATCGGGAACTCGTTGAACAACCCGGTCGCCTCCGGTGGACACGGGATAACCGTTTCCGAGAAAACGTGGAACAGCGCCGGGTTCAGTCCCTTTCGCACCACTTCATGCGAAACGGTGTTCATGAACAGGTCGAGCAGCTCGAAGTATTCCAGGGTTCCGTCGTGAAACGCGCGTCTATCGCCCAAACGAACGTGTATCGCGAAATTTAGACGGGAGGAGTCGAATTGACACTCCGGCTTCTCGTCATACCTATGGGAAAGGAGGCGTGGAGGCTTGTGAAAGTGCACAACAAGCGATTGTGGCGATCTTACGACGTCAAATGTGGTCGATGAGACATACCGGGTGGGTCGATGGGGGTGTGGAGAACCATAGGTAGCTAGGTTTGACACGACAATCGAACACAGCAAGGAACAAGGCGACGCAGAAATAACGGTGCGGTAACATTGCATTATCGTGGTCTGGAGTGCCCTACAGTACCGGGCGAGAACATGGTCATTCTTGAACTAACGTTTGTCATGCATATCATCATGCACAGAGCACAGTTAGTTGTCTTTTAAAAAACATGTTTCTTTGTGCCACCAATACAGCCCATCCACTCACCACGGACGCGGGTGCCTGTGGAAATTTTGCCTAGCTTCGTGGAGAACTGTCCGTACGGTTTTCCGCCTGGCTTCGTCCCAATGTCCCACAGCGATGAGGTGTTGGCATGCAAAGCCCGGATGGAACGTAAATAACACACGCTTAGTCGGCGCGTTCGCGAACCCAGAGATCCTCAGCTCCCTCTTCACGCTCTCGATCGCATCTGTGGACCCCAGCGCAACCTGTACATTCAGCAGAGATAGCAAAACAGGGTGTGGCAACCCTTATCAAACGTCGCTTTACTTGCCAAGTGACCACCGGACGCTGCAAGCCGCAAGTGGTTCATTTACGGACATACCGTATAACACGCAAGAAAACACACCGACGCGTGCTACTAATAGTACTAATAGTACGATAGAGGTAGCACATTTTGGCGTTTTTTGTTTCTGAATGATGGGGGCTCCTTAACCCAAAATCGTCGGAATTTCTTTCTCCTTCCTGCAATAATTTTCGCTGTATACCTAGGCCATGGGATTCTTCATCGAGTGGCACTTTTGATTTTCCCCCAAATCAGGTTTTGGGAGATGTACAGAGCTCAAGTGAGAACCCTCAGAAACGAAGAGAGGCACCGACATCGTAGCATGCGTCCATCCCCAAGGATGGACTTCAGATCCGCTTTTTTTCTCCTAAATCAGGGCAGCACACACCACGAAAATGGCGGCGTTGGGAAGATCTACACTGTAGTCGAGATCTTCCCATAGAGGCGTTGCATCGGCGTTGGCATTCTCCCCGTCGTCGAGAAAATCATCTTAGAAATTGGTCCGGGGGGGGTGTGTTATCATGATTATAGTATACGGCAGTAAGTTTCATTCGCTTTGATTCGGCTGCCGGTCACTATTATGAGCGGGGGTTGACTGCTGTCTTGATTTATAATTGGGGGACGTGTACATTATTGACAGGAGGCTGGCTGCTCTCTGGGCTCAATGCGAAGGGTTGGCACTGTACCATTTTGCGGGTGTCGGCACGGGGGCACCGATCCTGCTAGCATTTTCAAGAAGTAGGTTTAGGCTCTCAATATGAATATAGACGATACAAAACAATCTCTGGGGTGCACTATTATTGAAGATAGCTACGTGGCTACACATCAGTAGCCAGTGACCTATCGGTGCGCTGTCCGGAACATAGTCATCTGATAGTAGTTTAGGCTCTCATCATAAACATGGACGACACAGAACAATCTCTGGGGTGCATATATTATTGAAAATAGCTACGTGGCTACACATTAGTAACCAGTGGCCTATCGGTGCGCTGTCCGGGACACAATCATCTGATATACCTGTGTCCCTGCTCCCAAAAATACAACCAAATACTTGTTCTGCCCACTTTGCGTCAACCGCAGGACTACGCCACTGCTCTTTCTATCAACGGTACAGGTTTGATACCCTGCAATAGTCATCTTGGACCCGTTTCATACCCTATAATAGTAGTAAAAGGTTCTGAAGCTGACGCCGCCCGCTCATTGAAGCGAGCCCAAGACCTTGATGATAGTGGACAGCAATGTTGGCTATGAATGTGTCCGACTAGTGATGGTCGAAAGGTAAGCGCTTGGATGGCCACTAAACAAGCCCGTTTGCGAGCTTCAGCTCAGAAGAAAGAAACGTTGAATAGGCCGCTCCCTGGCCGGATGTGAAATAAGAGAGTGAGTCCAGAGCTCGGCAGCCTTCTGCTCGCAACGCGGACCTATACTAGCAACGTCTAGACAGTTACGCTTTCAGACGCTCTACGTACTGTTTTCGACGTATGTTCTCGAACACCTTACGCACCAAGAGCATCCCGCATTCGTGCCGCATTCTTTTAGACTTCTAGAAGACATCCCGCTGTTTTCCCATTTTCATTCAATTTATACTCGTACGGTATTTCGCCGTATTTCTGGGTGTTGCTGTATGGATAGACCGCATCATGCTGTGTCCATGGTTGTGCCTCAGTAACGCTACCAACACTGGCTATAGACTACTTTGTTACCGATCAGTGAATCGGTAGGTTACTGGCCACTGCTTGTACGTAGCTAAGTTTTTTTTTTTTTTTTTTTAATATCACTTTGACTTTTCAGCTTCTGGACAAGCCGTGGTCACAGGTGTCGTCCCTTCTACCCCCCGGAGGTATGTGCCTCCATTTTATCGCGCAGAGGGTTCAGCATTCCCAATGCTCGTCGAGTTTCATCGAATTTTGCTAACTCACGCTCTCGCGCTTTCCGCAATAAGTACCTATCATTAACACGACCTCTCGATGGAAATGAAAAAACCGTCAATAATTGCTAGTCGACATGGAATATTATACCAGGCATTTCCTTAATCGACTTACTTACGTAAGCTAATTCGAAACTTGATACTGACTGCAACTGTTTGCAATCTCGAAGACCTGCACAACAATAGATGTTTTGCAGGGAAGGTGATCTACCGTGCAGGAAGCAACACAACATCATATTCAGGCCCGTGTATGAACGGCAGCAGTATGGGTGTAGTCTTGTCACAGCAACTACTCGTGGCTTACGCACGCTGCCACATAAGACGCGCAAACAATACTCCAGTGGTGAGTTGGTTTACCTAGAAATTGATAATTAAACTACCATGGAACAGTCTGCCATGTCTCTGCCCGCCTCGTACATTCTGCATATTTTTGCAGGTTAACCTACTAACATACAAGACTAGAAGGAACCCATCAAGGAGAACCAGTGCTAACATCAACGGCCTTCGTGTACACCCGCAAGTCCACCTCGGGCTTCCTCTTCTTCCTGGACGGAGGGTCCATCAGCATCGGGTCTAAGACGTAGAGACTGACTGCATACCCAACAGTGGAAGCGAAATGGCTTCAGAGCTTCAGCATGCATGGCAGCACAACCCTCCATGTGGGTGGGTACAACAGGGAGATCGGTATCTACGAGGGGTGATGTTTCTCTGAAGTGGTATTCGTAGTCTTTAATAACAGCTGTGTAAACGCTGGCAGTGCCCCTTTGTTCCTTTGCGCGCGGGCGGCAGGAACGTCGGAAGACCGTTCGGTCCTACGCTTGTTGCGGAGTGAACGGAGTATACTTCGCGTTGAATTCTAGTCTTGTAGGCAGGCAGGTTAAGGTGCGTATAACATACAGAATGTACGAGGCGGGCAGAGACGTGGCAGACTGATATATTGTAGATTGTTTATCAATTTCTAAGTCAACAAGCTGATCGCTGGAGTATTGTGTTCGCGTCATATTTGGCAGCGTGCGTAAGCCACGAATAAATTTTGTGACAACATTGTATCTATGCTGCCACCGTTCATACACGGGCCTGGATATATTGTTCTAGTGTTGCCTGCATGGTAGACCACCTTCCCTGCAACAAAAACTATTGTTGTACAGGTCTTCGAGATTGCCAAGAGTTGCAGTCGGTATCAAGTTATGAGTTGCTCCCGGAGTAGGTCGCCTAAGGAAACGTACTATTCGATGTCGACTGGCAAATATTTATCATGTCACCTCCATCGAGGGGTCGTGTTAATGATAGGTACTTCGCCACAGTGCCCAGTATCCTTCTGATTCACTGATCGGTAACATAGAAAGTCTGTGGTCAGTGCTCAGCGGAATGTAGCGCTACTGAAGCATACGGAGTAATCTTGTATATGGCGTATCCAGTACGACTTCCGTTAATATTGTTGTCGTTGTGGTTGTTGTTGCCCTCGCGTAGTGTGTTCAGAACTCGTATTTTTTTTAGTATAAACACACATGTTTTGCCAGTTGCGCGCACTCCACACCTATCTCCGGCTTGGGATCTATCGCTTACATAAACAGTACTCGCAACACGATAAGGAGCAATTAACACTGAATTTTTAACGCCAAGGTCATTGATGTTTCCCTGTACCGCTATGCCTGGTGGCGCTTGGTATTGTCACTCGCTTGTTGTCTGTTCATGCACGCACACACCCGCAAAAAGAAATCTTGGGCTCGCTTCAATGAGCGGGCGACGTCAGACGCAAGAACATAAACCGAGGTACCCTTGGCACCGCCGTGTTCGTAACAACTTACTCGACTAGTTTCCGTGCTTGTAATCAGGTGTGTGTGTTCTTCACATTAAACTGTTCCATCGACATCTAGCACGCCCAGTGTCCGTGCGGATTCACAATCCAAGGAAGAGACAATACGACTATTAATAGGTTCTCCTTTATGTATGTTGGCCTGTCCACACTCACCACACTCACTCGCGTCTTCCAATGCCCACTATCAATATTAGCAGCCACTCTGTCTGATAGCAAGATCTTGAACTCGTGTCGATGAGCGAGCGGCGTCAGCCGCAGAACCTTGTATGCTACAGTGTGTGTTGTGTGTGTTTTTCATCCCATTTATTCTGTGCGCCAGTCGGATGTTTGACGCACCAGCCGGGGTCACACAGGACGAAGGTAAACACAGAAGATTTCTCTCCACCTTTCCTCCTGCGGTGCTTGCCTTAATTTTTATCGCGAGAGGGGTTCAGCCGTCCCTTTCCCTCGTCGACATTTAAGTCGAATTTGTTTACTCACGAATAAAATATCGCTTTCCACTGCTAAATTGCGATTTTTCACTCCGGAGAGATTAGAACCTGTAACTTAGTCGTCAGAAGGTTTACGAGGTTACCAACTGAGCCACTGGGGACGCCAGCAGTAATCCCGGGCAAAATTCATTAAAAAACAAAGCTGTTTTAGTTGCGGACGCAGTGATCGTCAACGATCGTGTTTCTGTTGGAGAGACCTCGGTCAAGTAAAAACAAGATGCAGATAGTATCAGCATGGCGACGGCGGAACTGAACAGTTTGATTTTGCGATGGATATTGGGTCCAGATGTTAAACAGGATAGACAAGCGTGAACAGCGTCAGACTGGGTATAAAAACAACTAGAAACAGGTGATGCCCTCCACGCAGGGCATTCTGACCCGAGTTGGAATCTACGGTCTCCCACATATAAGAGCATTGGATGGACTACTTTACCGGCCACTCCACTGTCGATTCGTAACATAAGAAAATAGGGCGCCCGACTAGCTAGTAAGCTAGCCCGGATGGTGATCGGTGGTCTAGAAACAGGTGGTGCTCTCCACGCAGGGAATTTTGATCCGAGCCGGAACCTACGGTTTCCCACAGATGTAACATTGAATGGATTACTTTACCGACCACTCCACTGTCGACCGGTGTCTTAGCAACATACCAGGTAAGAAAATACAACAGGCCAAACTAGCTAGTAAGCTAGCCTTGATGGTTATATGTGGCGCAATGTTTAACTCTTAAAATCTGCTGTGTTTTACATAACACCTGGGCTCAACTGCTGCAATCAACGGCAAACACCCCGCGTTGGTACAGGTGCCTGAAATGTATCGCTCGGTCGAGCGATATATAGGCGTCCTAGGGTATTTACAATTGACGCAGTATTTTGGTGGTAGAGAGAAAAACGGTTGATACAAAGTTTGGATGCGCACCTCAAGAGCCACGATCCACCTGAAAAAGCACGCCAAACGCGGATCACCTCATACTCCGTGTATAAACCATACTATTAACAATAAAGTTGTTACGTTGACCCATTTCTTGAAAAGCATTTCTGGAGCCCTCTGACACCGAAGGTCTCATATGTGGACTCCACTGACACCGAAAAATGTCAAATTTGTTGAACCTTTCGACAGCGAAGAATGGTCGTAGCAACTATGCCCGCAGATCGATAGATTATGAGGTTTTGGACTTTCCTCGGAACGGTGACTTTTGGCCTAGTGTACCAAACCTGCTCACTGTTTCACGATGGTAGGTTCATGGTAGGTTCCAATGCGGCTGATTCACTGACTTTTACACTTTGTACTTGCTGTTGATGTCTGTCGATGCGTCCTACTTGGGTTATAGAGGTCTCGCTGATTTTCCGCCCCGGGGCGTTCGGCCAGAAGGTCAACCGATTAGCGATTCGGGTCCCGCTCTGTATAGCCGGACACCTTACCTTTGCAGTCTTAGTTCAACCTACCTGAGCATCAGGCGCCGTCTGCAGATAACTGCTCGCCCAAATCATACAGAGAGTATACAAGGCGTACCGATATATCGTATGTACCGTCCGTAAGCATTACCTAAGGCAAACGGGTACGAAACTTGCTAGGTCGTTGCGTACAAAAAACGCCGAATCTGTAGACCTCTACACAACCTACTACTACCACTACGACTGCTACTACTGCTGTAGCTACTACTACCACTACCATTACGGGGGTACATAGTTGTTGTTGTTGCTGTTGTTCTCACAATAACTCTCAAAATCAAGTCCGTGGTCACAGGACAGGCTCCAGTCGCTCTGGAGTGGAAGAATACCCCAGCAAAAAAACAAAACACACCAAAAGTGGTACGCGTATATATCATAGCTGAAGCAAGTCGTACATCGGCCAGAAAAATAAATAAAAGT
>JAYJMJ010000001.1:7945652-7956825 GCA_036873875.1 Laminaria ephemera
TATAGTTTTCAAGAGATCGTCGTATGGGGGACGCCGTAGTGCCCATACTCCTTGCGTCACCCTCACTATGACAACTCGGAAGGAAAGCCTTGTATATATATATATATATGTACAGATGATACATACCTGGTACATATCTTCGCTATGTATCCGACGCACGTATCATTTAGCAGCAGCAGCTGCTGCTGCTGTTATCGAATCTCTAACCCCCGGCTAATCCCAGTTCCTCGCCAACAGCAGGCTTAGGGACCATGGGTTGGGGTCAGAAAATATATATATGTATTTTGTTCGGGCGTTTTGGATGATATATATAAGGACCGGTTTATTACTAATATTTACATTAATCGGTCGTTATTTTTACGGACATACGCCTGAGGTCAGAGAACGACATCACTCGAAGCCAAGATCGACCGTCCCCGCCATGGTTTTTCGTTCGCCCGCACAACGGCCATGTCAGATGACGACAAATCCAAGCGTAGGCCGTTGTCTCTGTTGCTCGCGATGCCCTAGATCGCTGCTCAGCCAGGTGCGTAAAAACACACTAAATCCAAGATAAAGCCATCCACAGAGTGGACCTCATTTTTTTTGTTTCTCAGCTACTAATATTATAGATTAGTTGATCTCTCGTCGGCTCGTCCGAACGATGCGGAAAAAGTCGAGACACAAACCGATCACAAACCGATCTCTTAAGGTCCCTTTAGCAGCAGCCCCTAAAAAGTAAAGCAGCGTGGGGACTCCAACCATTACGTCTACCGGTATACCAGGTGAAACGTCTCTGCACCCCCACAATACCCCAGAAACAAAATCAAAAACGTCTTTGTCGTTGCAGCAGCTGCAGACAGGCACAGCGTAATGCCAAATTAACCAAATAAAACTTTTGTATGAACTCGTCCTTTGTTCTGATACCTATGTACTGCTATTAGTACTTGATGCGCGAATAAAAAGTCGAAGTGACTATTAATAGGTGCATCCACAACGACAACTGCATACCACAACGTTTTACGACGTCGGCATGCCGGACCGCGAGGAGACCCAGGCCCGTACCAGACACCATGACACCACCATCATCACCGTTCCTATTGGTAGCCTTGGGTACTCTCAACTGCCTACACATCTGACAGATTACGATCTAGATCATCTAGATCCTATACCTGTCATTATGATATGTTGTGCAGGATCTGTGTACTACAGATCCAACCCAGAAAAAAGGTGCTATATCATTCAGATCATCCGGCTCTCACCCGGCAACATTATTATCTATAGGCCATGCAGATCACATAGACCAGGGGATCTATCTGCCCTGAGAGACATAGATCATGAATAGGGATCTGATCTGTCCGGCGTGTGTAACGGCCTATATGTATCATACACCATGACACCATCAGCATCGCCCTTCCTATTGATAGCCATTGGTACTTCCAACCGTCTGTATGCATACATTCGGTCTTGCCATGCGACAAAAACAGACTAAAAAAAAATGTTAGTACCTACTTGCGTTCGGGCAAAAGTGTCTGCGGTGCACTCGCGGCAACACTCCCCGCTGTACGTCCGAGCGCGCGAAAACGAATGCTACCAATCAGAAAAATGGAGGCCTGAAATTTCTAGCTCGCTACGTGCTGGTACACGCAAATACAACGACCGAGCACTGTACAGCCAAGCACAAAAAAAAACGCTCCAAGTAGCACATCGATGCATGCATGCGATGCACCAAATCGCTTGCTCAATACGCCGGCACACGAAAGTATAACGAACAAAACAATTCAGCGAAACACAATACAAGACACATGTAGCACATGCATGCGAGGCACGAAATCCCTTGCCCAAAACGCGCTGGTACACGCAAGTACAACGAACGAACGATGTACAGCGAATACACAAAACAAGGCACAACACGCCGATACATGCATGCGGGTACAACGAACAAAACACACAAAAGTACGCAGCGAAGCACAAAAGCAACACGCCAGCGCACCCTATCGCTGTGATACTGAACTCCTCGATCTTCGCCTAGAACGTGGTAAATTACCTAATAGCAGGTAAGCGATTACGAAAACCAACGCTACCAAGTACTAGGGAACCCATTACAGCAACTAACGATACCGAGAAATAGGCAATCCAGTACGGTAAGCAACGTTGTAGTGGGAAACCGGGACAATAGGGTGAAGACGACATCAACTTGGCGTTCCGTTCTGCCTTGCTGTAGTGTGGGTACAGCAGCAGTGATAAACTCAGTCGCGGACAACCCCGACGCAAGCTCGACGTGAAATATCAACAATCACACCATACACCATCCCACACCACACTGTGACAATAACACGAAAGCTAGACTAACTTAGACCAAATCAGACAAGACTAGACCAGTCACAGCAGTCGAATTTACGGCTATGTTCCCCCCATGTTTCGAGACGAGATCAGTCACAGCACTCGAATTAACATCCGTTTTACGAATGCCTTCCCCGTGCCTCGAGACGAGGGCAGTCACAGCGGTCGGACTTACGAAAATCTTCCCCATGTCTCGAGACATTCGGATCAAAGCACGGCAACACAACCCCGTTCGAATCGACCGATCGCAGCCAACCACCGAAGAGCACTGCCTGCACCGCACCGCACCGAATACAGAAGTTCACTGACTATCCTCACGCGATGCGTTCAGTCATCTCATAGTTGGGGGGAACATCCAATTCCCCGGCACACATTTTCTCTTTGAAGCGTCGGAGCGCGCTGTTTACGAACCGGGTTGCTACACAGAGCATGAAGGCGTTCCGCTTGGCAGATCTTGGGGTGATGCTCTCGTACTTGGCGCCTGGATGCATCTGTCAACGGGCGCAGGAATGGGTATCATGTAGGTATTAACTCGTTTTCGTATTCGTTTTCATTTTGATTTTCGTCTTCGTTTTCGTTTTAATTTAGATTTTCGTTTTCGTTTTCGTGCTAGGTTTTGTTTGATGTTGATTTTAGTTTTGGTTTAGGTTTTGATCTTGGTTTTGGTTTAGGTTTTGATCTTGGTTTTTGTTTGGTTTCGGTTTTGGTGGGATTGCTTTCATTTGGTTTGCGTATACTGTTTTTGTTTGGTTTGGTTTAGTTGGGATTGTTTGGTTTTCGTTCTGTTTAGCTCCAACACACGAGAGCAAGCGCAGGGTCACCCGCGCACCCCCAACGCTTACCAGCTCGGTTCATATAAAGAAACGACGCGAAACTTAATTGACGGCAGCTTTAGACGCCAGAGTACAACAATGGCCCTATCTTCAGTGCTTGCAACCCGCAAGATATTTTCGCCGCGTTGTGGAACCGCGACGGTCTGGCTGGGTGGGGGCACCGTGTGGGTGGTTTGAATCCTCCCCGCTTGGCGGCCCCTCTTCCCCGTGAGTTATATCTGCACGCCCGACTTAAAATCGGACCCGAGACGTAAGAAACGACGCGAAACGTAAGTGATGGCAACTTTAGACGCTAGAGTTTAGACTTTCAGGCGTGCTCCTTTTAGAACTGCACGCCCGCTTCGAAGACAAATTACTCCGAATCATGCTACGATAGAGGTGCACCAGTTTTTTTCAGAGGTTCCTCACTTGAGGAGCGCTCTGAGCCTCACCCACAACCTAAGTTTTGAGTAAACCGAAAGTGCAACCCGATGAACAAACCCATGGCCTACGTACACAAAAACTTGAAGATTGAAAAACTTGAAGATTGAAAAACAAGAACGACATTCCGACGATTTTTGGGTTAAGGAGCCCTGTCATTCAGAAACAAAAAAAGCCAAAAAAAAGCTTCCTCTACTACCATAGTACGCGTGCTGTTCAGTGCACTTCTGAAAAGGTTTTAACCCTTCTGGGACCCAGGTATAGCGCCGATGTTAGCAACCTCCTACGGACAGGGTACGTCAGCACAAACATAATCATGCTGCGCGCGTGTCGAGGAAATTCTTCCGTTGCAGTTCGAACACGTTGGACACATCCCCCATCCCCTACCCCGGCAGCCAGGGCTTTCTCCATGTGGTGTGGCCAAATGCCCAATGCTGTTTTCGTCGGTTTGTTTCAACGTTTTTTTTCCCCTAAAGTCCCAAAGAGGCTACGACGTTACAGTAGTGGGCCCTCTATAGTGCCGGCATGTGCCAGCCGGAAATACCGGCACTATAGCGGCAACCGGCACTTCCCCGCATACTGCCACTAGTGGTGGTTCCCATCTGTGCCAAGCGATTTCACAGGCGTTTTAGCGTGCAATCGGCGCTACTCAACCGGCACTATTGGAGGGGGGGCACTGTACCACATTACCTTGAAAGCGTGGTTCTGTACGTCCATCGGGGGGGTCTCGAGCAGGGGCGTTTCGCACGCCAGCTGGTCGTACCCTTCCTCCTTGCGGTACCGCCTGAAGTACAGCAGTGTATTCGCATAGGAGGGGAGAGGAGAGGATACGAGAGGAAATAACATACAGTGTATCAGCAGGAGATGCATTGACAGAATACACATATACAGATACATAAGAAGAGTGGGGGTACAGTACAGTGCATCGACAGGAGATGCATTGCCAGCGGATACAGTACATTGCACGCCAGCTGGTGGTACCGTTCCTCCTTGCGGCACCGCCTTCGCATAAATAGAAGAGGGGAGAATAAGAGAGGAGATACCGTACAGTGCATCAGCAGCTGCTGCAATGCCAGCAGGGACAGGAAAAGAGAGGGGAAACAGTTCAGTGCATCAACAGGAGATGAGATACAGTGCATCCATAGGGAAGAGAGGAGACACAGTACAGTGCACCAACAAGATATGCATTACCAGCAAATACAGGAGAGAGAGGGGAGACAGTACAGTGCATCAACAGGAGATGAACTAGACTAACCCATTTGGGGCCAAAGCATGTAGCGGCTGCAATCGTCATACATTTTCGACAGTTTTCCTCTCTGAATTCCCCAAAGAGTTTACAGCAGACACACTACACCGACATGCAAGGAGAGGAGATGCAATACCGTGCATCAACAGTAAAAGCATCAACATCAGATACAGGAAACTATTTGGGGTACAGTATACAGTACAGTGCACCAAAAGGCGATGCACGAACAGCAGATACAACCCACCGACACGAGGGGAGAAGGCGCACAGCAGGGTACCAACAGGAGGTGCATTAACAGTGAATACAGCAGTCCATCGACATGAAAGGAGAGGAGATGCAGAGCATCAATCCCTTTTGGACTTGAGAGGGGAAACGTGTCTCAAAAACAATACAGTAGGCTCACCGTTTATTGAAGAGCCACGCTCCGACGCGGTACATATGGCAGTAGTGGATGAAGAACGGCATTCGGTCGAACGACCGCACATCCACGCTTGAGTCGTCTCCAGCTGCAAAAAACAAAAGAACACACAAAAGCAATCGATCAATCGATTTATCATTCGATCGAACGACCGCACATCCACGCTCGCGTCATCTTCAGTTGAGAAAAAAAACGTAAGCAAGCAAAGCAAGCAATCAACCAATCAATTAATAATTCAACCAACTAACCAACCAACCAACCAACCAACCAATCAGTCAATCAATCAATCAATCAAGCAATCAATCGATCAATCAATCAACCAATACAACGATCAATCAATCAATCACTCAAGCAACCAACCAACCACACAATCCGGCATGTGACAGTAGTGAATGAATCATGGCACTCGATCTAACGACCGCACATCCACGCTTGACTCGTCTCCAGCTGCAAAAAAACAAAAGATAAACACGCAAAAGCAATCGATCAATCGCTTTATCACTAAATTGATCGATCAACCAATCAATCGATCAAACAACTAAATGTAGCGTATGAAGAATAGCACTCGATCGAACGACCGCACTTCCATGCTCGCATCATCTTCAGCTGAGAAAAAAAAGTAAGCAGGCAATCAACCAATCAATTAAGAATTCAACCAATCAACCAACCAACCAATCAATCAGTCAATCAATCAATCAATCAATCAATCAATCAATCAATCAATCAATCAATCAATCAATCAATCAATCAATCAATCAGGTGGTCGAATTGCTCCTCGACGCCGGCGCCAACCTGGAGCACCAGGACGACATCTCCGGCACGCCACTTCACGGAGCCGCGCGCCGCAACCACGCCACCTGCTGCAGACTCCTCCTCAACCGCGGCGCCATGGTCGACGCCTCAGACGGTGTAGGAAATAGGCCGCTGCACTTGGCCACGGCAGAAGGCGCCATTTCAGTGCTGCAGGTAGGTTGGGGTTGAGTTGGGTTGGGTTGGGTTAGATTGGGTTGGGTTGGATTGGGTTGGCTGGGGTTTAGTAGAGTCGGGCTGGACTGGGCTGGGCTGGGTTCGACTCGGTTTCATTCCTTTTGTTTCGTTTTGGCAAAGCGGCCGCTACTTGCTCACAAACCGTAGAGTAGCGGAAAGCCAGAGAGAACGAGCAGGCAAATACCGAGCGCTTGAGCGCAACTCCTCCCTCTTTCGCCCACAAGCTCCCTATCTCCCCAAAACAAGCGCCAACAAAAAACGTCCGGGTTCTGGCTTCTCTGTTCCCCCCACACTACCCTCCTCGGCAGCGGCGGGGGCCGTAGTGACGGCGGGAATAATAAAAACCCAGACCCTTTTGTAACACAGGTATATCCACAAAACAGGCGAAAATTGCGGCCATACTACATATCCGTCAACTGATTGTGTGAACGAGCAGCATACATGTTATGTACATTTTTTTGAGCGAGCAGCATACATACATGTTTTATGTACTGGTACGCGTTTTGCTTTGTTTGCACTAATGTCGTGCCGTCTGGTATTACTCTATTTTTGTTCTTCCTGAGTACCTCTTCTCTCCTCCCTGCGTTCCTTTTTCCCTCTTTCTTTCAATTTGTATTTTTTCCTTTTTGTTTTTTCTTCTATCTTCTTTTTTTTTTCCTTGCAAATATATTCTGGTGTGCTGGCTTGCAAATGTTCCACCCTCGTATTCATTGCGGTTGGCATTGCATGGCCAAATCACCTGGCTGTACTTGCAATGTGCATTTATGTCTTGCAGTTTGTGACCACAGAGCTCGTCTCTCTAGGAGGCATCGGCACGGACACTGGTGGTCCTGGATGTAGATGGGTGGAAATATCAGTTTTAATGTAAAGAACACACACACACGCGCGCGTGTCGTACACCTCCTTGCATGGTAGTCAGACGTCAAAAGCATCCTCCCACCATCTCCTACACCATACACAGGTCCATATACTGCTGTGCGTATATAGGTTGTTGCCGTGCTTTCTACGTACCTGCAGCATATATGATACGTACAGCAGTAGGATGAAGAAACAGCACGGCCCTATAGCAGTCCGCGTTGCTTCGTGTTGCCGGTGCTGCCCTCGTCATCTACCATTTAGTATTCGTCATTTTTTCTCTCTCAAGTCAGGGATATCCGAAAAAAAACACACACACATACACCCCTATTTCTGATACCTATTCCTGATACCTAGAGTAGACTGCAGACAGGGGGGTGTACTCATATAATGCATAGCCGTAGTCCTTAGGACCTTAGACCCCCGCATCCCTACAATACCGGGACGGAGCACGTCGGGTTTTCACCCACCCGGCAGACATTGCTTGCTTTTCGGGGCCTATATACTGCTGTAGACTGTATCATAGAGTGTAGACAGGGAGGGCATACTAAAACCAAGTCATTACATATTAATATATATAGAATCAATACCTCAGATTCGAGCTCTGAGAGCGCGTCTGGCGGCGCCTGAGAGTGCAGAGTGGGACGGAGGATCTATTTTGAAAAAAGCCTTGGCTCTTGCGGAGACGGCGAGACATGACACGCTTTCTTTGTTTTGCCGCTTTTTCCTGGAGGTGGTATGTTTCGTTCTGCTCGCTGCTGGGAGCGTCGATTTATCTCTTCGATCTCTCGGCCTCGCACGCAGTCGCTACCGTTCTCTCTCGACTGCCTCGCTTCGCTCTGTACATAGTCGCTTTTCTGAAAGGATACGACCAATATTGACGAGTACGAGTAGACGTGTCGGATACGCCGAGCGCTAGGACGCCGAACGGAGCTCGCTGGTGGAGCGGATCTTGCGAAGACTGGGAGACACGGAGGTTCCACTTTGAAAAACGTATTCGCTCTTGCGGAAACGGCGAAACATGTATGTGGAGGTTCTGCTTTATTCTTGCCGGGGGTCTATTCAAAATGAAAGATTCACGGGGGGTCTAGTCAAAATCAAGTTTTCACGGTGAATTCAAATCGAATCAGGAAGATCCGAGTAGACTGTACGAGTACACAGCAGCAGCAGCAGTACGAGTACCTCCCCACATTTCAAATCCACTACTTGGAGCTACTATGAGCTACAGCAGTACGTTTCACCGGGAAGAGCTATAACGAGCTACTATTAATACATGAAATGATCGATCCTGAATGAACTACACGTGTTTTCCTCGGCTTGAACTATAGGACGAGGTAGCTCATCTGCACATTTCATGTTTGTTTGAAAGTAAGAGCTATGCACGATAGACGAGCTAGGTTACAGCATATAATAAGGTGTCCGGGGTGTGAAAAAAACTGTTTTTCAGTTTTCTTACAATGAAATTAAAGTGCGATCCAGACTTGAGACTGAGAAACAGGAAAAGAGCCTGCATAATAAGACCCATCCCAATCACTTGTTTTTTGCCGGGCACTGCACATACAAATTGTTATGTTGTGTAATTGTTTGTGATGGTATGTATATTAAGAGTCTCACGAGGGCACAGGAAACAGCAGTCGGCTTTCACTAGGAGGTACGCCCCACAAGGGATATTGCGGCTTCGTGTTTACGTCGCTTCGAGGGTGGTTCACGGGTGAGCTACATACATGAAGTAAATGAGCTGCACATGATTTCCCGGCTTGACTTCTAAGACGTAATCCATCTGTATGCGTACATACATACATGCTTTCAAAGCTGAAGCTGCTACTATCATTCTAGAAGATGGCTCTTATGCGCATACTGCACAGAGTAGTAGTAGTGTACTAATAGTAGTAGTAGCAGCAGACCACCAGTGCCCCAGCAGGGTGATGGCTAAATAATTGGAGCTACTATGAGCTACGTTTCACCGGGATGAGCTATAACGAGCTACTATGAATACATGATCGATCGTGAATGAACTACACGTGTTTTCCTCGGCTTGAACTATTGGACGAGGTAGCTTATCTGCACAACATATATGGAAGCAAGAGCTATACACGGTAGATGAGCTAGCTTACAGTATAAGCTGTTCGGGGTTTGAAAAAAAATGTTTTTCGATTTTCTTACAATAAAATATATCTAGAGTGCGATCCAAACTTGAGACTGAGAAACGAGAAAAGAGCCTGCATAAGACCCATCCCAACCACTTAGTTTGCCGGGCACGGCACATACATAATACCGGTATGTTTATGTTGTGTAATTATTTGTGATATATTTGTTAGTAGTGAGTACATTAAAAACTTGACATTGCCTTTATTCCGTAATAAATGGCGTTATCTTCAGTAATCCTACTGCAACACTTGGCATGTAAAACAATTACACACGTTTGGCATATACTTGATCCTGCAAGTAGTGTGTAAACAGATATCAAAACATGATACATTAAAAATTTAGCCTATCCGAAGCATGGGTGCCGGCGAATGCCGGCACCCATGCGGAGCCCTTGTATGAAAATAAAATGTATCTCTCTGAACTCGTACAGAAATCCCACCCCTCTGGTTTGGCTTTGACATCCTTATCTTTTGAGGGGTGTGGCATCGTTTTCACTTTTTGTCATCACGCACCCTTCACTTAAGCCCCAAAACGATTCCAACGACGGAAGAGCGTGGCCTAAATAGCAGCATTCGGGCTGGTTTGTGGCGTATCATACAGCGTACCTTCGACGGATCATAGTTCCCCAACCCCTGCATGCCGGAGCCGCCCCCGCCCCCGCCACCACCGCCCGGGCCAGCATAACTCCCTCCCCCCCCACCGCCTTCCTGAGCATCACCTTCTTGTAGAGAGCGGGGCTACGAAGCACCTCTAGCAGAGGCGTGGAGCATGGCACGTAGAGTGAGGCAGCCGCAGCCAGTCTCTGCCTCATGCGTACGAGCTGGAACATCAGCGGGGAGTGCCGCAGAGTGGCGGAGAGGTGAACGATGCCTTCGATCACCTGAGGAGAGATAGATAGATAGATAGATCAGATATATCAGACGGATTGATCGATTGATTGATTGGTAGATAGACAGATAGGTAGGTAGGTAAATAGGTAGATAGGTAGGTAGGTAAATAGGTGGATAGGTAGGTAGATAGATAGGTGGATAGATCGATAGATAGATAGATAGATATATAGATAGATACAGTAGATATATAGATAGATACTTCGAAGTAGATAGATAGAGATATATAGATAGACAAATAGATAAATAGATAGACATATAGATAGATGATAGATACCTGGTAGATAGATAGATAGATAGATAGATAGATATATTTATAGATTTGAAGATAGATCAGATAGATGTATAAACAGATATACAGATAGATTACAAGTCATTGGGGAGTGCCGCAGGGTGGCGGGGAGGTGCACGATATCCTCAATCACCTGAGGAGAGATACATAGATATATCAGATGTTTAGATTGATTGATTGGTAGCTGTATAGGTAGATACACAGATAGACACGAAGTAGATTGATAGATAGATGCCGAAGGGTAGCGGAGAGGTGTACGATCCCCCCCATCCCCTGAGGAGAGACAGGTAGGGAGACAGGGCGGTAGCATGGGTCACTATATACATCAATTGAAGGTAGCACAAAACGAGACCTCGTTGTCTGTTCGTTTGTTATTTCTACCATACGACCATTGATCCCACTGCCGCTGCCACCACTACGACCCACTTGTGTATTTGTTGTCCTTTCGTGCTCGTTGTTTCTTCATTTTCGGTCAGTGATCCCACAGCAAACACCACCATCACCCACGCACACCCTCACCTGAGCGAGCGGGAATATGAGCATTCGCAGCTCGTCCTCTGCGGGCGCGGCGGCGATAACTCCGGTCCACACTCGGAGACAGGCTACCACCTGTGGGATTGCTTGAGGCGCGTATGATGACGGGCGGCGGCGGCAGCGGCGCTCGACGTTGTCAGCCGAAGAATTCCCTCTATTGTGCGTGCTGTCTAACTGACCCCACTCAATCCAAACCAAACCAGCCCAACCCCACCCCACCCCAACCCACCC
>JAYJMJ010000001.1:7959673-7976170 GCA_036873875.1 Laminaria ephemera
ATGCTCCATGTAGGAGGACACAGTGGTCCGACTCCAGGAGGATGGCGTGGAACTGGAGCAGGTCTAGTATGTACCAAACCAAAAGCCGCGTTGCTTCCAGCTCGCGGTACGCCCGGGAGGCGCCGGCCCGAACGATGGTCGCCTTCTTCTCGGCGGCTTCTAACACCTTGGGCCATGTCTCGGCGCCCGGGCGAGGAGGCACCTTTGTTGCCACCCAGCCGAGCGCGCACGCCACCTCATGCCGCGAGCCCACCGCGCAGCTGTTGCCCGTCTCCAGGAAGACGCGGGTGAGGTCCAGCACAACGCCGGCTCCCAAGGACCCTTGCGTAAAGCAGGGCAGATCTTCAAGAGGGGTGGCGGGGTCCACGAAGGTCGCCGACGCCCGGTTCGGGTTAGGACGCGGAACGCCCGCGAGCGACTCCGGGACCGGGGCGGACGCGATAGCGGCCGTCGCGTCTGCTGGAGGGGCTGGAGTCGACCGGGTGGTCCTCGGCATACTCTCAAGAATTTCGCGACCAACTCGTAAAGCTTACGAGGTTTCGGGAGCGAAAAGAAGAAGTGACCTCTTTGCGATACAAATTCCGAGACATTTCGATATCATCGATGGTTCCATTATTTGTGCCAAATTTGAGCCCATCGATTGGATCGCCTTTTTACTAACGCAAAATGTGTTGACGGTGCGTTAAAATCTTGCTGATGCAATATTGTAGGTGCGCTAAACTCCTGCCAATGCCAAATGGAAATAAAGGGACACATTATCAAAATCCCGCTGAAGCAAAATCGTATTGAAGGTACGCTAAATCTTGCTGATGCAACTGGTGGAAATGGAAATAAAGGTACACATATCAAATCCTGCTGAAGCAAATGGAAATAAAAAGGTACGCTACATATTTGCTGATGCAACTGGTGCAAATGGAAATGAAGATACACATATCAAATCCTGCTGAAGCAAATGGAAATAAAAAGGTACGCTAAATCTTGCTGATGCACCTGGTGGAAATGGAAATACAGGTACACATATCAAATCCTCCTGCTGAAGCAAATGGAACTAAAAAGGTACGCTAAATCTTGCTGATGCAACTGGTGCAAATGTGCATAAAGGTACACATATCAAATCCTGCTGAAGCAAATGGAAATAAAAAAGTACGCTAAATCTTTGCTGATGCAACTGGTGCAAATGGAAACAAAGGTACACATTATCAAAATCCAGCTGAAGCGAATGGAAAAAAAAAGGTACGCTAAATCTTGCTGATGCAACTGGTGCAAATGGAAATAAATGTACGCATTATCAAAATCCTGCTGAAGATCATGGAAATAAATAGGTACGCTAAATCTTGATGATGCAACTGGTGGAAATGGAAATAAAGGCACACATATCAAATCTTGCTGAAGCAAATGGAACTAAAAAGGTACGCTAAATCTTTGCTGATGCAACTGGTGCAAATGGAAATAAAGATACACATATCAAATCCTGCTGAAGCAAATGGAACTAAAAAGGTGCGCTAAATCTTGCTGATGTAACTGGTGGAAACGGAAATAAAGGTACAGATATCAAATCCTGCTGAAGCAAATGGAACTAAAACGGTACGCTAAATCTTGCTGATGCAACTGGTGCAAATGGGCATAAAGGTACAGATATCAAATCCTGCTGAAGCAAATGGAAATAAAAGGTACGCTAATCTTTGCTGATGCAACTGGTGCAAATGGAAATAAAGGTACACATTATCAAAATCCTGCTGGAGCAAATTGAACTAAAAAGGTACGCCAAATCTTTGCTGATGCGACTGGTGCAAATGGAAATAATTGTACACGTATCAAAATCCTGCTGAAGCAAATGGAACTAAAAAGGTACGCTAAATTTTTGCTGATGCAACTGGTGGAAATGGAAATAAAGGCACACATATCAAATCTTGCTGAAGATAATGAAAATAAATAGGTACGCTAACTCTTTGCTGATGCAACTGGTGCAAATGGAAATAAAGGTACGCATAGCAAATCCTGCTGAAGCAAATGGAACTAAAAAGGTACGCTAAATCTTGCTGATGCAACTGGTGCAAATGGAAAGAAAGGTATACATATCAAATCCTGCTGAAGCAAATGGAACTACAAAGGTACGCTAAATCTTGCTGATGCAACTGGTGCAAATGGAAAGAAAGATATACATATCAAATCCTGCTGAAGCAAATGGAAAAAAAAAGGTACGCTAAATCTTGCCGATGCAACTGGCGCAAATGGAAATAAAAGGTACGCACATCAAAACCTGCTGAAGCAAAAATGGAAATAAAAAGGTACGCTAAAGCTTTTGCTGATGCAACTGGTATTTTAAGGAGCGTTTATTAAATGGTCCTGATGAAAATGGTATTTGAAATGTACGCTAAATCTTTTGCTGATGCACACGGTATTGAAGGCGCGTTAAATCTTGCTGGTGCAAACGGTATTGAAGGGTACGCTACATTCTGCCAACCCATACTAGGGTAAGAACGCACGGCGTCTTTTATGAGGCTCCTTACTTGAAGACCTCAATTCTGACTTTGAGAAAGAGTGTAAGTGCAACCCGGCGAACAATCTCAACACCGAAGCTTTTTTGTTTTTTTTTTTTCTGATGACGCATGCAAAGATAGGGCTGCACGTAAATTTCCTAAGGCTCCTGTCCCTCAATTGGGGATCTCTACGCTGACTTCGAGAAAAACTGAATGTGCAACCTGACGAAAATTTTCATGGTCTAAGCATGTCACGAATATTCTTGTAAACACAAATGGCACTCCAACCGTATCAGGCAGAGTCCTCGGCCGAAGAACCCCGCCAGTCGGAATGTTTCATACATCGGACACATCACGATCTAGATAATCTAGATCCTATATCTGTCGTCATAGCATGCTATGCAGGATCTGTGTCGTACAGATCTAACCCAGGAAACCTGTGCTAGATCATGCAGATCATGCAGATCATCCGGCTCTCACCCGACAGCATGATTTATAGGCCATGCAGATCATATAGATAGGCCAGGGATCTGTGTGCCCTGAAAGACACAGATCATTAATAGAGAGATCTGATCTGTCCTACGTGTGAAATATTTTGACCAAAAAGTGCCGCCCCCAATCGTGGTACGCGTGTGATGCAAAATGGTGTCGAACGGGCGCAAGTTCAGGACAACGAAGAACGCTACGGCTTTTGAGTTCGGGCCAGTTGGCACAGCGTGTGCTCCACGTGCCACGCCACGCCTGCTGTGCGATGTCTGGTGATAGAAACCCCACAGGCTGCACCACTGAAAGTCACAAAAACCCGCGCAAACCACCAAGGCACAACGCTCCCGCTCTAAGGGTAAGGACTCACCGCCACCGTATCACTAAACCTAACGCCAGCCCTACCCCTAAGCCCAAGGACTCACCCCACCCCTCCCCTTCCAATAGTATATGTTTTCTATGTGACGCGTGGCACGATAGAGGTAGCATTTTTTGGTTAGGCTGAATCGTTTTCTGAATGGCGGGGCTCCTTAACCCCAAATCGTCGGAACTTTCAAAACAAAAATTGAAATATATTTTGTTGTATATCTAGGCCATGGAATTTGTGCATTGGGTGGCACTTTTATTTTTCCCCCAAATCAGTTTTTGGGAGAGGTATAGAGCTCCTTAAGTGAGAGGATGAAGAAAAAAAACGGTGTATCTTTTGCCGTATTATGCGTCGTATGATGTGGAGAAGGAACGACACCCTCTCCCCCTGTTCCCCCTTTCCCCCTAATCCCTCTCTTTATGGACGCCTACTTGTCCGATAGGTGGCCGACGTGGCGCATCCGATGAGACCATGGGATTTGCACGCGAGGTGGACAACGCTCATTACAGGTATACCCGAGCCTAGTTTCCGCGAGATCGAAATGACGCTCTCAATATAATATAGGGCGTGTCCAAACGTTTTTGACAGTGAAATGGGTCAGAATCCGCAGTATCTAAAGGACCGCACATTTGTCAGAAAAAATCAGCCTAAGCGTATACCGGTACCAATAGCGTGTTTGCGATGTACCAACTTAGGTTGGGTAGGAGTTGGGTGGGAAACATATTGTAATAATAATGAAACCGTCGAAATCACAATCTAAGGTCAACCCAACCCACGAAAAACCAGCGAAAAGTTTGGTTGTTTTTTTTTCTACCATTTTTTTTATTTCTAACCTAATTTTTTGGTGGGTTGGTTGGCCTTGCGCTCTGAAATTCGTCGATTTCAATACTATTTATAAATAACACATGCGCACGGTTCTGCCTGTTTTTTTCTCCGCACCCGTTCCATTATATAGAGGAGTTTCACCGACAAGGCGACCTTGAGGCGGAGCACGGGTTGCCGATTTCCCCGCTCTGCGGCCGAGAAGGGCACAACCAGGCGAAGAGCCAGTGCGATTTCGTCAACTTTGTCGTCCGGCCGTGTGCGGTGAGTGGACGCGCCTATATATCGTCTCCCCGAATCTCAACCATAATTAATCAAAGAACCCCCAATTAATTATTTAAGTATTACCCCCCTATAGATGTAGTCTAGATAAAGTAAACACAGTAGAAGTAATTGCTTTATTATTTAATACCCCTCTATTACGGTTATGTTTAATCATCACGTTCACTTTCCCGCTCAATCAACTCGTCGGGCGTGTTACCCTCAGCAGCCTTCTGGACAAGCCGTGGTCACAGGAGTCTTCCCTTCTTCCCCCCCGGTAGTTGCCTTCATTGCTATCGCGCATGGGGTTCAGCGTTCCATCTGCTCGTCGATTTCCGTCGGATTTTGCTAACTCAGTCTCTCTCGGATGTGGATATTAATTGAATATTCCGCCACTACACCATTTATTCCCTCGTATATCGGTTCTCCCTATTTTCTTCAAAGAGGAGATTATAATATTATGAATAAAATAAACGTTCCTTGGTCGCGACGTCTAGCTCTTCGGTACGTATCGGTTTTGCTTCATTGTCGCGAGGACAAGTACCACTGACGGTATCATCTAGTTATTTTTCCCGCGTCCTACCCGCAAACAGAATGCCAGATGCGAGAGATTCGGGGGGAAGACAGCGCGTTTTCTAGCGCTACTTACACGCTTAGATCCATTTCGCTAGCAATTACCCCTGGTATTTGGCGAAATTGGGCGCTTTTATTGAGCATTATAGTAACACAATTGGACATATTTTCGAGGATAACGAGCGTAATTGGGGGATTACACGGTAGCCTTTTTTTAATGCTCCTCATTCAGCGAAATCACAAAAAAAAACCATCAATGTTTCTAACGATTCATCTGCTGCCGTTGCTTCTTTTGTTTCTCTTTTCTCTCTCGTTTTCATGTCCCACGCGCGGGGAACAAAACAAATACGAAATTGTGGACCCCCGCGGCGATTCAGACGGTGTTTTCAGAATTTTGTAAGGATAAGGTTTGGGTCAACACGCTTGAGAGCAACTACCGGAGGTGAGAGCCGGACGCCACGGCAGGGTCGTGACGCGTGTTATGATGGAGGTGGCTCTTTTTGGCTGAAACGTTTTCTGACTGACGGGGAGCTCCTTAACCCAAAATCGTCGGACTTTCATTTTTTTTTTGGAAATGTGTTTTACTGTAGTTGTATACCTAGACCATGGGATTGCTCGTCGGGCGGCACTTTTTAGTGTTCTTCAAGACTGGTCCTACGGTAAGGGGGTGTTATACTATCATTTTCACTACTGCGTTTAGGCCACTCGGGCGAGTGACTTCATTGTTTCTCTCCAAACAGGGATTTTTTTTGTTTTTTTTGGCGCAGCGCAAGTGACAAGAATCCCAAGGTAGTAGTAGCATATCGCAAAATCAAAAAGTATAAAAGCTGGAAGACCGCAAAAACAAATAGGGTGGTCACTCTTCCGAGTGGCTCCGGACGGCTGAAAAAAAAACAAACTAAAGATGCCCCCGTCCTACCCTAGCATCAGACCCAAATCAGTTTTTGGGTGAGGTATCAGGCAAGGAGTCTCAGAAAAAAAATGGTGCCCCTTTGCCGCAGCGTGTGTCTCGTGCCTATTACGGAGGACCATAGTAATGAGGACCTACGATACACACAAAAACCTATATATTCCCCAATTTTTACTAACTAGATTTGGTCCTAATTACTAGGTACCCCCGTAGATAGCTTTTCTGGGGCCTTTCTCACTTGCTTGTGGGGAGCTCTAAACCTTGGCCAAAAACCGCGAGAAAAACAAAGTTTCAACCTGATAAACACTCCTATGGCCTACTAGGGCATGGAGCGAATGAGTTTTGCTGAACACAAACGATATTCCATGGATGTTCGGTAGTTCCTGAATTGAGGAGGCCTGTCAGCAGGACAAAAAAAAAAACGTCCAGAAAGTGCTACCCTTCTTCGAGCACGCGTCGAGAAGTTGAACTTCGGCGCCAACAGCATCGCGAACTACAGTGTGTGCGTGTTCTTCACATTAAACGGATCTTTCCACCCATCTACATCCAGCACAACCAGTGTCCGTGCCGATGCCTCCTCCTAGAGAGACGAGCTCTGTGGTCACAAACTACAAGACAGAACTACACATTGCAAATACAGCAAGGTGGTTTGGCCATGCAATGCCAACCGCAATGAATACGAGGGCGGAACACATGCAAGCCAGCACACCAGACTCTACTTGCAAGGAAGTACATCCTCCTCAAAGAATTTTCCTTGTGGCTATCAAGGACCGGGCGTACGCCACAGCCTGGCGCTCTCCCTTGCCCGCCTTTGTTGTCATACCAGGTACTTACCGACCTTTTGCTACGGAAGGAATTGCACTTTTGAGCCCAACGTTTTCTCACGGGCGGATTTGACGGTTCATAACCCGAGTTAATCATGTTGACATACCAGGTATAATTTTGGTATATAGCTGTAGAGTACAGACCCACGAATAAGAAAGAACGCAAGGGTTAGGGACGGACGCATGCTATGGTAGACGTGAACAATTTTTTTTCTGAGGCTCCTTCCTGACTTTTTGGAGCTCTATTCCTCTCCCAAAAATTTATTTGGGGGAAAAAAAAAGTAAAAATGCTACCCGATGAACAATCTCACGGCCTAGGCATACAACGAAAAGTTATATATATTTTTTAAAAATAATGAAATTCCGACGATTTTGGGTTAAGGAGCCCCGTCATTTCAGAAACAAAAACAAAAAAGACAAAAAAAGTGCTGCCTCTATCGTGGCACGCATCGACGAAATTTTTTATGAAGAAATCGTGCCCAGCGGCGAACGCTATATACTAAATCCTACCAGGTACCTTGTATATAGTAGCCTAGGCTCAAGGTGCTCGTATTACGGAGGACCATACATAGTAATCAGGACCTACGATACACACAAAAACCTATATATTCCACTGTTTTTAGTAACCGTGTTTGGTCCTCATTACTATGTATGGTCCATCGTAATAGTTGGTACCACAGTGAAGGTTCAAGCCTTGCTCAGATGAGGTGTTTCTTGTTGGCGGGTCCATGCTGGTAAAATAGATTTGCTTCTTTTCATCGTCGCGTCTCTCCGAAAACTTTCGTTTTTTTTTTCAGGTGGTCAGAGATGATCTGAGTCGTCCCGGTGACGTCCAGCGTGCGCTTCCTCCCTTCCCCCTGGCGGCGCGTTCATGGCTGTTTGTGACTGGCGAGTGCGGTCGATCTAGTACAGACCGACCGGTCTACTACCAACCGATCGGCTTAGTACCGACTGGTCGACATATTAATAGTACCGACTGGTCGATCTATTACCGACCGATCGACCTAGTACCGACCGGTCGATCAATTACCGACCGGTCCTTCGAGTACCGACCGATCGATCTAGCACCGACCGGTCGATCTAGTACCGACCGATCGACATATTAGATGTACCGACCGGTCTATCTAGTATCGACCAATCTATCAAGTATCGATCGGTTTACCTAGTACCGACCGGTCAATCTGGTACCGATCGCTCTATCTAGTATCGATCGTTCGATCTAGTACCGACTGGTCGATCTAGTACCGACCAATCGATCTACGAGTAGTACCAACCGATCGACCTAGTACCAGTCGGTCGATGTAGTACCGACCGATCGATCAAGTGGGGGCTCTTTGAGTGTGTAACTGCCATGGGGGGAAAGTGCTGGAGGAGCGATGACAATCCGTTAGTTTTGCCGATGATGTTGCGCTGTGGGAGGAGGTATTCGTCAGTACCATACCACCCGACGGACCTCTGGTTTAGGCAGCATGTAATTGGTCGATTTTGTAGCGACCGGTCAATCTAGAGGGGGCTCTTTGACCATGTAACTGCGGTGGATGACAGTCAAATACTTTTGCCAATAATGTTACACCGTGGGAGGACCTGTTCGTCGGTACCATACCACCCAGACGGACCTCTGGTTTAGGCAGGCATATGATTGGTCGATCTAGTACCGACCGGTCGATCTAGTGGGAGCTCTTCGACTGTGTATCTGCGGGGGATGACAGGCAGCTCGTTTCCGACAATGTTGCACTGTGGGAGGAGTGGTTCGTCGGTATTTACACCAGCTGACGGGCCTCTGGTTAGGCAGTATACGGCACAATCGGTTGGTCTATTGGGGGATCTTTGACTGTGTAACTGCCATGGGGGGGGTTTTTGCCTGCGTACCTGCCCGGGGCGGGGGGTGCTGGAGGGAGACGACAGGCGTTACAAATAGTTGCCAATGTTGCACTGTGGGATGAGTAGTCCGTCGGTACCACTCGACGGACCTCTGGTTAAGGCAGCATACGATTGGTCGATCTAGTACCGACCGATTGATTTATTAATAGTACCGACCGGTCGATCTAGTGGGGGCTCTTTGACTGTGTAACTGCCATGGGAGGAAGCGCTGGAGGGGGGGACGACAGGCGGTTAGTTACCAGTAAATGTTTTGCACTGTGGGAGGAGCTGTTCGTCGGTACCCTATAGTGCCACCCGACGAATCTCTGGTTAGGCAGCATATGATTGGTCGATCTAGTAACGACTGGTCGATCTAGTGGGGGCTGTTTGACTGTGTACCTGCCATGTTTTTTTTGCTGTGTCACTACCATGGGGGGGGGAAGCGCTGGAGGTGTGTACTCATTTCATGCATAGCCGTAGTCTTAAAGGCCACTGACCCTCGCATCCCTACAATGCCGGGACGGAGCACGCCGGGTTTTCACCGACCAGGCAGACATCATGTGCACCAAGCGCGAAGCGTCGTGAGACGTAGGGGGGTGGTAAGCAGTGCCTTTACCTGGGTAGTTTTCAATGTTGCACTGTGGGAGTAGTTCGTCCGTACTACTCTGGTGTAGGCAGCATGCGACCGGTCGGTCTAGTGGGGGCTCTTTGACTGTGTAACTGCCGCCGCCATGTTTTTTTTTACTGTGTATCTGCCATGGGGGGGGGAGTGCTGGGGGGGGATGACGGGCAGTTACAATATAGTTGTCAATGTTGCACTGTGGGGGGGGTTGTTCGTCGGTACCATACCACCCGATGAACCTCTGGTTAGGTAGCATAGGCGGCGTTGGCTCTCTGAGATAGTTCGTTAGATGAACACGCGGGAGAAGGGATCAGTACTCGAGCCGAGCCGAATCGGAAAAGCACAAAGTTCTTAGAAAGAAGGAGCCGTACCAGACCGATGTAATCAGCGTCTGTCGACGCTGGTTCTGGGGTAGCTAGTAGTTCGTTAGACCGAACACGCGATATGCTGCTTGCTCTGGGGTATTTAGTAGTTCATTAGACCGAACACACAAAAGAAGGGTCACTCACGATTCAATAGAATCGGATAGTACCCATAGTTTTAGCAGTAGGCACCGCATCAGAACAATATAGGCAGCTTTCACGCTGTGTTTACATACATGCTCACAACAAACGCTCAAAGGGGGCGCGGATATCTACTAACGCGCGGCAAAACGAGACGCAGCACCACCTTTGCCGCCATGCGCGCAAGGTGCATCAGAGCCATCAATACCTGTTGGGCGATAAGACGCACGCAACGGCAGGGGTGCCTGACGCGCGCTACGATAAGAGGTTGCACTTTTTTGGCTGAAACGATTTTGTGAATGACGGGGCTCCTTAACCCAAACTCGTCGGAATTTCGATCTTTTTTTGTTTTGCAATATTTTTCGTCGCAAAATCTACATACAAGTAGGCCATGGGATCGTTCATCGGGTTGCATTTTCATTCTTCTTAAAAAAAAAAAATCAGTTTACTTAAACTAAGCATAGAGCTCCTCATGTGAGGAGCCTCAGAAAAAAAAAAACATCCACCTCTACCGTAGCATTGGTCGCCTCTATTTCTCAGGGTGATACTCGGTAAATTACCGCCAAAACTAACGATAGAGGTAGCGGTTTTGGACAAATTTTGTTTCTGAATGACGGGGCTCCTTAACCCAAAAAATCGTCGGAATGTCAATTCTTGTCTTTTTGCAATGTGAAATGTTTTTTATACCTACTAGGCCATGGGGGGTTTGGTCTATTGGGTTGCACTTTCAGCTTACTCAAAATTAATTTTTTTTTGGTGAGGTATGAAGCTCCTCAAGGGAGGAAGCCTCAGAAAAAAAAAAAGGTGCACGTCTACCGCGTAGCATGTGTCATGTTAAAAAAAAATCGTACCAGATAAAGTACCAAATATATTTTGGATTTTTGAGGTGGTCCGCACATTTTTTCTCAGTTTTTCCAAAACGCGCGGGCGAAGCCGCGCTCAGGTCGCAGCTTTAGCGTGGGTTAGGGTTAGGGGTAGGGTTAGGGTTAGGGTTAGGGTTAGGGTTAGGGTTAGGGTTAGGGTTAGGATTGGGTTGGGTCGACGCCCTCCCTCGATTTGTAAAAAAAACACACACACAAAAACACGAAAACCAGCCTAAAAACCTCCACGAAGTATAAAGTTAGATATATTTGGTACTTTATCTGGTACGATTTGTGGGTCAAAGACCGGTAAAGGCGCCTCATTACCGCCAAAAATTACTGCAGTGCGAAATCTTTCTGAGGTTTTCCTGACTTGTATGCATAGAGCTCTGTATCTCACCCACAAGTAAGTTGACTTCTGAGAAAAAGAAATGCATGTGCAATCTGACGAGCTATCCCATGGCCCAGGCACATACGTCCTCCGGTTAGGTAGTCCTTTTGGGACACAGATATAGCGGCCCAAACAATGACGAGTGCTGCCGTCTTATCTGTCAGCGTGCAGTGGCACCACGAGTAGTGACACATGCTGCGATAGAGGTGGGTGCACCATTTTGTTTCTCGGGCTCCTCGCTTGACGAGCTCTAAACCTCTCACCCAAAAACCGATTTTGAGAAGAAGAATGAAAAGTGCCACCCTATGAACAAACCTGTGGCCTAGGTATACAACAAAAAATCAATTTGCAAAAAGACGCGTGCTACTAATAGTACTAATAGTACGATAGAGGTAGCACTTTTTTTCTTCTTTTTTTTTTGTTTCTGAATGACGCGGCTCCTTAACCCAAAATCGTCGGAATTCCATTATTTTGTTTTTGGAAATGTGTTTCGTTGTAAGCCCAAGTTATGGGATTGTTCATCGGGGAGCACTCTTAATTTTCTCCAAATCTGTTTTTGGATGAGGTACAGAGCTCCTCAAGTGACGAGCCTCAGAAAAAAACATGGTGCACCTCTATCGTAGCATGCGTCAAAAACATGCATGACATTCCGACGATTTTGGGTTAAGGAGCCCCGTCATTCAGAAACAAAAAAAAAAAAGAAAAAAAGTGCTACCTCTATCGTACTATTAGTACTACTAGTAGCGCGCGTCTTGTTTCCTTTTCATCCTCCGACGGATAGGGTAAAATGTACGGCACATGCGTGCTACGATAGATGTAGCACTTTCTGGATTTTTTGTTTCTGAATGACGGCGCTCCTTAACCCAAAATCGCCGAATGTCGTTCTTTTTTTTTCAATCTGATTTTTTTTGTATACCTAAGCTAATGGGTTTGTTCATCGGGTTGCACTTCCGGTTTTTACTCTGAAATCATTTTTTTGGGTGAGGTTCAGAGCTCCTCAAGTGAGGAGCCTCAGAAAAAAAACTGATGCACCTCTATCGTGGCACGTGTCAGGAGCCTCAGAAGGTCTGGGTGCGACCCCACCAACCGTAGCATGCGTCCAACATAACAAGGTCATCGCGATATATATGCTGGTTGGTGTTGTGTCGGAAGGCGCGACGCAGTAGGGCGAGGGTCGACGGGTTTTCACCTGACAAGAGATCGACGTTTAGACTACCCTGCCATTGTTTTTAAAAAGGTTGTGTGGATGGCATCCCGACCTGATTCCAAGCAGTCCATCCTACTTGGCGCGGACAGTATTCTGCTCATACTGCTGTACTACTACTACTACTACTATTATGGGGGACCATAGTAATCTAGTAATGAGGAGTAATGAGGACCAAATATGGTTAGTAAAAACAGTGGAATATATATATGTTTTTGTGTGTATCATAGGTCCTGATTACTACTATGGTCCTCCGTATTACTACTACGGTAGAGGTGCGCCATTTTGTTTCTGAGGCTCCTCACTTGAGGAGCTCTATACCCCACCCAAAAAATGATATTTTGGGGTAAACTGAGGGTGCAACTCGATGACAGACTCATGGCCTAGGTACAAAAAACATTAATATTGTAAAATAAGAATGGCATTCCGACGATTTTGGGTTAAGGAGCCCCGTCATGTCATTCAGAAACAAAAACGTCTCAGACAAAAACTGCTACCTCTATCGTGGCACCCGTCGTTACGCTGTACGTAGCAGCCGTGATGATGTAATGAATGGTGCTTACTTGCCTCATGTGTTCATTGCGATGTGTACTCATTTGCCCGGGACGACTCCAAAGCGACCAGACGACAGGCGATCCAGCACAACAGGACTATTTCTTGCCGAACAGAGGTATAGCACAGAATACCCGAATCGGGACATTTTCACGTACTGAAACCAAGTAAGTTCGAGAACGTTTAATTACTTGAGCAACGAGAACGCTCAATCACTTGTATAAAACTTTTTATAACTTGAGCAACGAGAACGCTTGATCACTTGAGTGATGGAAAGGCTTGATCACTTGAGTAATGAGAACGCTTACTCACTTGAGTAACGAGAACGCTTACTCACTTGAGTAACGAGAACGCTTACTCGCTTGAGTAACGAGAACGCGTATTCACTTGAGTAATGACAACGCTTTATCACGTGAGTAACGAGAACGCTTTCTCATGTGAGTAACGAGAATGCGCAATCACTTTAGTTATGATAAGGCGTTATCACTTGAGTTATGAGAATGCTTACTCACTTGAGTAACGAGAACGCTTTAGCACTTGAGTAACGAGAACGCTCAATCACTTGGTTAACGAAAACGCTTAAGCACTAGAGTAACGAGAATGCTCAATCACTTGAGTAATGATCACTTCAGTAAGGAGAACGCTTAATCACTTGATGAGAACCCTTCAATCCCTTGAGTAACGAGAACGAGAATGCTTTAGCCCTAGAATAACAAGAACGCTTTGTCACTGGAGTAACGAAAAGGCTTGATCACTTTAGTTACTAGAACGCTTAATCGCTAGAGTAACGAGTACGCTTAAATAATCACTTGAGTTACGAGAACGCTTAATCGCTAGAGTAACAAGAGCGTGTAATCACTTAAGTATCGAGAACGCTTAATCACTTGATGTGAGTAACGGGCACGAATTATCCCTTCATTAAGTAACGAGAACGCTATAGACAAATCACTTGAGTAACGAGTACGTTTTAGCACTTGAGTGACAAGAACGCCTAATCACTTGAGGATAGCGAGAATTCTTAATCATGTGAACAACGAGAACGCTTGTAACGAGAACGCTTAACAACTTGAGTAACGAAAACGCTTTATCACTAGAGCAACGAGAACGCTTTAGCACTTGAATAGCAAGAACGCTAAATCACTTGAGGAACGATAACGCATTATCACTGAAGTAACGAGAACGCTATAAATAAATCACTTGAGTAACGAGTACGCTTAATCACTTGAGTAGCGAGAACGCTTAATCACTCGAGTAACGAGAACGCTTAATCGCTTGAATAACGAGAACGGTTTTGGGATTTTGGCAGCAGAAATCCTAGAGTAAACTCTAGGGATATTTGAGCAATCATCGCGTATATGGCACACCTCGGAATACACAGAGCAGACTGCACAAGCATAAGGCAGTTCCGTACGTAGCAGTCAGGACTATTGATACATTGCGGCGAAGTTAAAGCTGAGCGGCCGAGAGATACCTGTCTGACGTCAGTTTTTTTTTTTATCTCACAAAATGTTGTTGAAATCTCACAGCTGACGTATTTATGTCTGAAGCACTCGTACTGTACAAAAACAGGACACCCTCCGAGCCCGTGCCACACAAAACACCAAAACAGCGATACGTACGGAGGTTGATTGTTATGGCATTGCCCTGGAAGCCTGTACAGGCTTAGGATCTAGGATATAGGGCTTATGGGTATGAAATACAAAGAGCTCTAGGAATTCACGAGTGAGTGACACCGTGGAGCCTGCTTAGTAGAGAGACCTGCAAGGAGATATCTGTACTTGCCGTTTAATACGATTCTGCAATACCGCTCAATCACTTTAAAACCGCAACCACGTACGTATTTAGGGACGAATTACTCGGAAGTAGAGTTAGACAAAAAATGAGAAGTAAAAAGGTATACCACGGCAGCTTGCGCTGCGGTAGTAATAACGGTGACCGTCGGTAGGGGCAGTTCGCGCTGCCGTTGCCACGGGAACTGAAGGACACGCCAGCTAATGCTGGATTGCGAATGCATTTGAGTTAAATTGACACACGACAAGTATGAAAATACGTGGAAGTGTGGTGAGCTTGAGCTTTATTTTTTCCCATCCGCCGGAGGATAAAAAAAAAAAAAAAGTAAAAAGGTAAAAAGGTCAACGCCCGTTCAGCTTTTGCTACGCTTGCTATATGTGCCATGTACGCGTGCTCATGCCACGCGTGCTTGCTATATATGCATGTTGTATCTCGCCCAAAATCGAGCTTCCCTTTTACCTGGTGTGCTTTAGGGCAGCGTCTACCTTTACCCTGTAATCGCAAAATTATGTCTCTACGCTACTACGCATCAACCAAAAAAACAAAAAATACCTACTATAATCAGGACTTTACTTTACCGGCAGCAGGCGTGCAACCATTATTTTAATCGCTACGACCGTTTCATCAATACCAGCTACCGAAGGTGATGTGCCTACCCCCTCTCCCCCCCAACTCCAGCCTTCCATCCCAGATACCCTAGTATGCCTTAGGGAGTTGTCTAGATCTACTCTATAACCCCAACAATAGCATTCCAGCTACTGAGCAGTATTAACCAGGCATTATTTTACAGGCAGCAGGCGGCTATCCATCAGCTTCCATCGCTCCGGCCATTTCGCCAAAACAGCTACAGAGGCGGATGTGTCTCCCCCCTCTCCGCCCCCAGCCACCGCCTTCCATCTCTGTCGTCTCCCGCCACATTTCACGGAAAAACGCTTCAGAAGTGGACGTGTCTCCCCCCTCTCCCCCGCCAACTACCTCCTTCCATCGCTCTGGCCGTTTTACCAAAAACAGCTACCTGGTACAGAAATGGACCTGTCTACCTCCTCTCCCCCCAACTCCGGCCTTCCATCTCTAGGGCCGTTTCACGAAAACCACCACATAACTGGACGTGTGTAACGCCCCAGGTCCGTTTTCATGACCTCCGTCCCCTACCCCCGCCCCAACTTCCGCCTCCCGTACATCTTCCGACAGTTTCGCGAGAAATAGCTTACAGACGTCGACGTTTCCGAGCTCCGTCTTCTCTACCTCCCCCCGAGTACACCCCCCCCCAAACCTCCGCTTCCCCTCACCCCCTCCACAAATCCGAACTCTCGCCTTCTATACCCCCTAATCGATTCACAAGGAAAAGCGGGAGAAGTGATTGTGTCCGAGCTCGGCCTTCATGACCTCCCTAGCCGTCACGATTACCCCCGGCCCCTCTCATTCCCCCCCCTCGCCCCCCCAATCTCCGCCCTCCCTCTCCATAAATCCGAACTCCCGCCTTCCCTTTCGCCCAATCGATTCACGAGAGCAGCAACCGATTCATGAGAAGCAGCTGCAGAAGTGAACGTGTCCGACCTCCGCCTTCGTCCTCCCCCCCTCGCCCAGCCCCCACCCCTCCCCTACAAAAGCGGCAGAAATGACTTTTCTTCACCCCTACCCCCCCATCCCCCGCCCCCTCTCACCACCCCTCCTCCACAAATCCCAACTCCTGCCTCGGTAAATAAATACCCCGCGATGGATTCACGACAAACAGCTATAGAAGTGAACGTGTCCGAGTTTAGTCTTCATCACTCTCTTAGCTGTCTCGATCACCCCCCCCCTGCGCCCAAACTCCCGTCTTCAATATCCCCCCAATCCCTTCACCCCCCCTCCGCCTCACAAGTGGTTCTTAGTAGGATGCAGCTCACCCTTCATGCGACCCGCCGAACACCTCATGGCGCTTCGCGCTTGGTGCACGCGATGTCTGCCTGGTCGGTGAAAACCCGACGTGCTCCATCCCGGCATTGTAGGGA
>JAYJMJ010000001.1:7982301-8005740 GCA_036873875.1 Laminaria ephemera
GCTAAGGCTAAGGCTAAGGCTAAGGCTAAGGCTAAGGCTAAGGCTAAGGCTAAGGCTAAGGCTAAGGCTAAGGCTAAGGTTAAGGCTAAGGCTAAGGCTAAGGCTAAGGCTAAGGCTAAGGTTAACGCTAAGGCTAAGACTAAGGCTAAGGTCAAGGCTAAGGCTAAGGCTAAGGCCAAGGCTAAACATAAAATCCAAGGCCAAGGACACGCTAAGGCTAAGGCTAAGGCTAAGACCAAGGCTAAGACCAAGGCTAAGACCAAGGCTAATACCAAGGCGAAGACCAACGCTTAAGGCTAATATCTAAGACAAAGGCTATGGCTAAAGGCTAAAAAGTCCCTAACCCTACAGCTAAGGCTTAAGGGAAAGGGAAAGACTAAGGCTACGCATATAAGGCTAAGGTAAGGTTAAGGCCAAGATCAAGGTAAATCTCCCTGGCTTTGCGCTCACCTTGGCAGCTGGTCGATGGCATGGTGGTGCCCGTTCTTCATCTTCGTAATCTTCTCGCCCGTCTCTTCGTAGGACTGCCAAGTACAGTAGGTAAGGGATAGTGTTGGAATAAAAATAACAAAAAAACGGGGCTGATTTGACTATTGATATTTTGGTCTTGCCATGATTAATTATTGACGATGCTTTGAATATTTAATTTGTATTGCGTTTAGTATGGCATGCTAAAACCCATATATATGGCATGTTAGGATGGTAAATCCTGAAACCCATATGGACACTAAAGCACCATACCTGGTATACTTTTTGTTTGTATAGATTCTAAAACGGGCATTCTAAAACCGATACACTACATTAGTAAGGCGTTTAGTATACCATACTGAAATCCATACAGCTAAAATAATAAATAATCACGGCCTTCGTGATTGATTACAGTATTGATTATTAATAATCATATCATTTAATCAGTATTATACAATGGTGATTTCTTTTGTTGATTGCGACGCATGCTACGGTAGAGGTACACCCTTTACTTTCTGAGGTTCCTCGCTTGAGAAATAATCACGGCCTTCGTGATTGATTACAGTATTGATTGTTAATAATCATATCATTTAATCAGTATTATACAATGATGATTTCTTTTGTTGATTGCGACGCATGCTACGGTAGAGGTACACTCTTTATTTTCTGAGGTTCCTCGCTTGAGAAGTAATCACGGCCTTCGTGATTGATTACAGTATTGATTATTAATAATCATACCATTTAATCAGCATTATACTATATTTTATTTTCTTGATTGCCACGCATGCTACGGTAGAGGTGCACCCTTTATTTTCTGAGGTTCCTCGCTTGAGAAATAATCACGGCCTTCGTGATTGATTACAGTATTGATTATTAATAATCATACCTGGTATCATTTAATCAGTATTATACAGTGGTGATTTATTTTGTTGATTGCCACGCATGCTACGGTAGAGGTACACCCCTTATGTTCTGAGGTTCCTCGTTTAATCACGGCCTTCGTGATTGACTACAGTATTGATTATTAATAATCATATCATTTAATCAGTATTATGTATTATACAATGGTGATTTCTTTTGTTGATTGCCATCATTATTAGTCTTAGCAGTAAGGGGTCACAACGGGAGAGGACGATTCCACCTCTCGGGCAGATAAAGTCCCTTTTTCAGGATCTAGATAGTTTTGGATACAATCGTGGCCCCTCTAGGACAGATAAGGTCCCTATTTCAGGATCTAGATAGTTTTGGATACAGTAGTGGCCCCTCCATAGTGCCGGTATACCAGCCGGGAGCACCGATACTATAGCGGCAACCGGCACTACTCCGCATACTGACGCTACTGGTTGTTCCCATCTGTGCCAAGCGATTTCACAGGCACAACAGAAGGCAACCGGCACTGCTCAACGGGCTCCACAGGGGGGCTTCTACTGTAGATAGATATCTGATTTATGTTATCTGCGGGATCTAGATCACATTTGCAGGGTGGGATATCTACGATCTAGCTCTCTTACACACGTTTGTCTGGGTGGGATCTGTATGATCTATTAATAGCTCTTCACAGGACTGTCGCCAACAGTTTCCTAGGTAAGGGGTCACAAAGGGAGAGGACGATTTCACACGCTACGGTAGAGGTACACCCAAAAAGTCAGAGGCTCCATATTTGAGGGTTAGGGTTAGAGGTGTACCCTTTTTTGTCTGAGGTTCCTCACTTGAGGAGCTTGCTACCTCTCCCAAATAACGAATTGGGGAAAAATAAAGGTTCTATCCGCTCAACAACCCCATGGCCTAGGTATACAACGAAAAGTATGGGAAAAAAAAAAAACTTGAAATTCCGACGAGCTTGGGTTATGGAGGAGCCCCGTCGTTCAGAAACCGTTTCAGCCGAAAAGTGCTACCTCTATCGTAGCACGCGTCTACTGTACATCTCACCCAAAACCTGGCGTCGAGAAAAAATGCGCGCTTAACCCTGTGAACAATTCCATGGCCTAGGTATGCAACGAGAAATAAAGTATCACCACAAATGGGAGCCCGACGATATTGAGCAGTTCTTTCAGTTGAGGAGTGTCCCGTTAGGGTCGCGTTCCTAACGAAGGCAAAAAGTCAGGATTCTAGATTAAAAAAAAAATCACGATTCCTGACATTTTGAAATTCTGAAATGTCACGTTTTCAAAACAAAAAAAAATCACGTTTTTTTGGTCAGGAATCCTGGCATCAACTTTTATGGAAAAAGTCAAAAACGATTCAAAGTCCGGATTCCTGACAAATATCACGATTCGTGAAAATGTCACGTTTTTTTTGTCACGATTCTATTAATAGACATTTTTTTGTGTTCGTTAGGAATGACCCTTAGTCGGGAATGTTTTGTCCAAAACGTGCTACCCCTCGTGGCACCTGTCGATTCACGCATGAAACTTTGCGCTTGACGAGGAGTGCTACGTTAGGCATAGCACTTTTTGGTGAAAGGGTTAATTTTTCGTCTACCGGAAACCCCGAAAATTGAACGAAACAATTATCCCATCAAAGTACGTAATTAACCATTTACATTACCCCCCAGATGTATATTATTGAACCAGCATACAGAGCGCACGCAGAGTCCCCTCGACTTTTGGCCGCCAATGACTTGTTCCCAATGTTTACTCCAAAATGTAGCACTGCCAGAAAGAAGGCGATGTTTTTTCACTCACGGCAAGGACACGGTCGAGGTCGGTGGCCTTCATGGGATCAGATTCTCAGTTGATCTACATATTTCCGGGCAGACAAATTCCCGATCTATGAAATCTACGATATCTAGATAATGTTTTGCCGGGTGGGACCTGCATGACACGGCTCGTGCGCACACGTTTGCCGGGTGGGATTTTGAATGTTACCGGCCTTGCACAACATCTCATGATGGCAGCTATATTATCTAGATGACCTAGATGATCTAGATCGTGACCTGCCCGATGTGTCAAAGGGTTAATATTGCACTGTGTAAAGGCGATATTTTTGAGGGCACCCTCACCACATATTCGACACTGACGCGTGCTACAATACAGGTATCACTTTTTGGTTGAGTAATGTTTCTGAATGCTGAATGACGGGGCCCCTTAACCCAAAATCGTCGGGATGTCATTCTTGTCGTGCCATATGAATAGTTTGTATACCTAGGACATGCGTTTGTTCGTCGGGTTGCACTTTCAGTGTGTTCAAAATCTGTTTGTGGGTGAAGTACAGAGCTCCTCAGGTGAGGAGCCTCAGAAACAAACGGGTGCACCTCTATCGTATTAATAGTATGTGTCCTTCTCACATGGTTCAGGGTCACTGTGTACCACACGAATAAAAGTAATCCTAACGCTAACCCTAGCCCCAACAAAACCAACCAATCTTTAGGGCTATAATAGTCCTCTTCGTCTCGTACACGTACGTCAACAACAGCGTTGAATAAGTGGTAATATCTACCGATACTTTTTCACTCACGGAAATGACGCGGTCGAGGTCGGTGGCCTTCATGAAGAACGCGTACTTGTCGCTCTCGCTGCCCTGCAGAAACTTCTTGGAGTTTTCCTGGTCGAGCACCGCGCAGGGGTTGTCCACCTGCCCTCCCGCGCGCACGTACACAGAATTAGATCAGAACAGTACAATCACCAACACCAATGCCATATCCAACACCAACAAACATTAACACCGACACCAACACCACCAGAACAGTACCATCAACATCAACACCAACACGAACGTCAACACCACTACCACGACGAACACGAACGCCAACAGCAACAACAGCAATTACACTACCAACACCAACACCAACACCAATGCCAACACCACCAACACCAACACCGACAACACCCACAACGTACCAACACCAGTGCCGACAGCAACACCAACACCAAAACAACACCAACAAGACCAAGACCAAGACCAAGACCAACACCAACACCACCATCACTGCCACCAACACCAACAACACCACCAACATCAACAACACCAACGTCAACGCCAACAGCACCAATACCAACACCATCACCTTCAACACTCACACCAACAAAACCAACACCAGACCCAACGCCAACACCACCAACACCCACACCAACAGCAACAGCAACACCAGCACGAACATGAACACCAACCCTAAAACGCCAACACCACCAAAACCAACACCCACACCATCACCACCAACACCAACACCACCAACAGCATCCCCAATCCAGCAGCACACCACCAATAACAACAACGTCCACACCAACACCGAAAACAACAGCACCAACGCCACCACCACCACCACCACGAATACGAACAGCAACACGAACACCAATAACACCAACATCGACACGAACAACACCAATAACACCAACACCGACACCAACAACACCAAGACCACCACCACCACCAACAACAACAACAACAACAATACCAACAACATCCCAACACCACCGCCAACGCCAACACCAACACCAACACCAACAACACCAAAACAACACCAACTCCATCACCAATAATACCAACGCCAACACCACTACCACTACCACGAACACCAACAAGAACAACAGCACCAACAACAGCACCAACACCACCACCAACAAACAACATCAACACCAATAACACCAACACCACCACCACCAACACCACCATCACCACCACCAACACCACCAACAACAACAACATTACTAATACTAACAATACCAACGCCAACACCAACACCACCAATACCAACACCAGCACCAACAGCAACACCACCAACTACACCTACACCACCAACGACAACATCACCACCAACACCAACAGCACCAACACCACCAACAACAATAACACAAACACCAACACCAAGAACAAAACTAGTACCAGGTACAGCATTGGTCCCTCTATAGCGCCGGGTAAATAGTGCCGGTTGCCCGCTATAGTGCCTGTCAAATCGGTTGTCATAGATGGGAACAACCAGTAGTCGCAGTATGCGGAGTAGTGCCGGTATTTCCAGCTGGCACATACCGGCACTATAGAGGGACCACTAGTAAGACTGTACTGAGAAAAGTACTGTTACACTACCGTGGAAGTCGCATGGGAGTCCCGTGAAAGCACTAGCATCCCATGGGAGCACCACGGAAGTACCAAATGGAAATCGCATGGAAGCACTATAGCGGCAACTATAGAGGGATCACTACTATACGAAATCAAAAGAGGCCTTAACGGGTCAAAACGATACCGTCAGCCAACATCGTTACTGTTCGATTGCGCATTTAGCGTTTGCGTTCGCCAAAACAACTAGGATCGGCAATATGGCATGGAACAAATCACTAGGCCTGTGATTTGGCTGGGCTTGACGGCTAGTTAGTACAGTATTTGCGTGGCGAACTAAGCCGACCAACTGAACTAAGTATTTCTCGATATAAAAGACCCTGGTACCAGCGATTAATAGCACTAAGAGGAGTCACCGACCTATATCCTTCATTAGGACATACACCCGTACCACGCGCGATCGAAGTATCCCACACAGCTTGCAAAGATGAGTTTCGACGAAATCCTCGATCTCACAGCTGGCGTGTATCTATACTTTTCACAAAAACAAGACAATGCGAGCCAAAAACGCGCCAGACAGACACAAACGCGCAAAACTCCGCAGATTACGGCAAGAAACTATTAAAACTGCCACACATACCGGTAGCTAACCAACACTATTAATAGTCGCAACTCTGCATGATTACCTAGATCCGATCCCTGCACCTCAGACGTTCATAGTTCGTAGAGACGATATGTTCAATCCAAATTATGGTTGCTCCGCCATTGGGGCGGAGCGGCCGTTTCTACTTCCTGCTTTATAGTCGTTGGCGAAATAATCAAATCACCTGTATGTTGAGCATGTCGAGCATCTTGGTCAGCTCGCTCCTCTGGCTCGATATTGTCTGAACAAAACAGACACACCGAACACCACCGGGGCAGAGGAAAGCAGTACGGTTTACAGTAGGGGTCCCCCAATTAGGCGGTCTGAGTAAGGCGATATCCCGACATAAGGCGGTCACAATCGCTTGGCGCGACTGGGGAATTGCACTCATAACCTGGAATGAATAAGGTGGCCTCCCTCAATAAGGCGGTCATATTGCTGTGGCACACCACCGCCCTACTGGAGGACCCCCACTGTACCACGTACTCGACAAACCCATGCATTCGTAAAATACCAGGGATCAATGTTACGGCTAAGAAAAGGGCGAACGGCGCCCGTTCGCACAAAATTGGCTATTACAAAAGCGAGAACGGCGCCCGCGAACGGCAACCGCAAATCTTGAAAGCCATTTATACAGGGGATGGAACAATATCATCCCCTTCCGGGGCAAAAAGGCCGAAAAAACGCGGGTTTCCCGTATACATGGAGGCGTTCACCACCAGGAGCCACAGTATCTTATAGACATGTTTTCCCCCACCTCCCTGTCGTGGCTACTGACTGCGAAGCTGCCGCCACTGGGCTGCTAAACGACGTACGAATTGACAATAAGGCATTCGTTTTCACAACATCGCCACAGCAACAACACCAACACCACCACCAAAAACGACAACAACTACCCTGCCCGTCGTGGCTAATGAGGGCGAAGCTGCCGCCGCTGCGCTGCCTGATAGTCAAGAACAAGAACAAGAATAAGAACAAGAACCAAAACAAATAAAAAAAAGAACAAGAACAAGAACAACTGACCCGCCCGTCGTGGCTAATGAGGGCGAAGCTGCCGCCGCTGGGCTTCTTGATGGTCCTCTTCACGGTGATCGACTCCCCGTAGTCCTCAAACTTGAACCCCACGGAGTTGTTGAGGAGGGTTACCTGCACCACGGCGTCCCCGTCCCAGCCGTGCCTGTCGCCAAAAAAAGGAGTTTAAAGTCATTTTTGTTGTTAATCATCAGTTTCACTTTCCATGTTCTGGACAAGCCGTGGTCACAGGTGTCGTCCCTTTCCCCCCCCGACACGTGCCTTCGTTGCTATCGCGCAGAGGGTGCAGCATTCCCGCCGCTTGTCGATTGGCTTCGTATTTTTTTCATTCGCGAGACACGTCCAGGTGAATACGGTTAAATAGCTCGTACACGTGGTGTGGCGTCACAGAGCCAACCATTGTCAGTAAGTTCACACGCAGACTTTCACCGTTTACACCCATTGTTCGTTCACGCCACAGGTGCCTGTCGCAAAAGACGGAGCTACAACCGTTGTTCAATCGTGAGGCACGTCCAGGTGATTGATAATTCAATAGTACAAGGCTGTAGCGGCATTTCCTTGTATACGCTTCAACCCTCTTAGCACTAGAACGCTATAGGGCGCATTAAATGGGCCCAAATTTTATGTGGTATTACTTGGTTTTAGAGGCATGCTCTTTGAGTGAACTTTGACTGCCCCGTTTACCACGCCAAAGCTTTGAAAATTGATGTACTGTCTGCTGTGGTGGGCCCAAAGAGTCCGGGCTCTTTTGGCATGGTCGTAGTTGAATTTTTTTTTGCGGTTTCCGAGTGGGTGCTAAGAGGGTTAAGTCGGAGTAAATCGGTGATTCGTGGTACAATATAGGTCGCCACATCGCGGCAACGGCCGGTGATCCCGAACGTTGCTCGAGTTAAAAACCCCAAGCCTGCGAACATACAATATATATACCACCGAGTGTCTAGTGTCTAACCCGCCATCGTACCGGTAAAGTTGCGCTTGCACTTGCAGTCTACAGTAGTACTTGAAGGCTCGAAGACAACTTTAAACTTGATGGTGACGGTGTGCACTAACTTGGCTGCAGCCAAAAGGGCTGAAACAGATGGAGTGCCCCTCTAGTGCTCCAGCTCTCGTCTATCGACCCACGGTGCCATCTCGATGTTGACCTCGTTGCGCTGCTGCGACGCACAACTCGACATACATAACATAACCGCAGTACATACCGCTCACAGTCTCACAGTCTTCGAGGACAAACAGGAACAGGTTACAGGGCTTAAAGACGCACTACGCACGATCACTGGGTGCAGTACAGTCGTGGTACCGCGTTAGCGCGGTACCCCTGAGTGCGGGATCCCAGTTTAGTGCGGTGAAAAAACCTTGTCACGACCTCGTCCTACAGAGTACCACACTATCCCGGGATAGTTCGAGCTCCCACTTTAGTGCGGGTATCATCGTCTCGCAACGCACCGCACTAACGAGGGACCACGACGGTATTGCACCTGGTACTCGTATAACACCTGGTAACGCATGGTACCTGGTATGCACCAGACCACAGGTACGAGGTAGCGGCAATTTTCGAACAGCAGTCGCCACCAGCCACCACGTACTCGTATTCCCAAAGCAAGAATTTAAATAATTGCAACGACAGCAGCAGTAGCAAGCAAGTGCCTCCAGACGACAAACAAGGCGAGTCGTGCAACGTCCCCTTAACCTGCCTTAATGGATGTGGCCGCAGCATGCGCGCTATCAGTCGTGCTGTCGTGCTGCGCAAGGTGTGCTATGTGCTACCTGGTATGTACTATTAATAGGTACCAGGTACGTAAACGCCTCGAATTGCACGCCAGCACACGAGCACACGAGCACACACCAGCACACCAGCTGGTTTTGTGTGTGTTCTTTCCCCAGATTCTTTCTACCCATCGACATCACAAGCACAACTATTAATAGTGTCCGTACCGATTCATTATCTTCGAGAGAGACAAGCTCTGGTCACAAACTAAGGGACAGCGATATGCTGCTGTACACCGCAAATACCGCAAGGAGGTTTGCCTATGCAATGCCAGACGTACTGAATACGAAAAGCAGAACATAATACACACAACACACCATCGCACATCACGCCAACCGGTGCAGTGCATAGGCACCGGCCCTCTCTCTACCAGATATGTGACGGCAATCGTACACACCTCGAACAAAGCAAACTCTGATAAAACAAGCCAGTGTAGCGGCCAGTCTGGTTGCACCTCTGGTTCCAAAATGTCTTGTCACGGGCCTCTATGTGAGTGCAATCGTACCCACCCCGAACAAAGCAAACTCTTGACAGAATAGCACCAGCAGCGTTGCCGCAAGTCTGGTTGCATATCACACACCTCTGGTTCCAAGATGTCTTGACTCGACCGCACCATGCGCCCCACATCTCGACCAAGGCTTGTTGAGGTCCGCTTGAGGAGAGAGCCGTCCCTGTCCCTATCTATGTCACGCCCTGAACCCGAGGCAACCCCTCCCTGCTGCTGTAAGGACGCCTGGTCTGGGTTCGCCCACACGTTCATGTCTGAGACAGCAGCAGGTCCTGCAGAACGCGATCGGCATTGCGTTTGAGCGCAGACGGGCGGCTTCCATTGGATGACCCTCCCATGCTTTAAAGTAGTGGTACAAGATCTTCTAGCAGCATACTTCAACATCGCCGTTGGGCAACGAGAGAGCAGGAGAACGTGGTGCAAAAGCAGCTCGGAGCTCGCGTGCCGTCAAACGAAAATACTGGACTGTTATAGATAATGAGGCGTTTAGGTTAGGGGGATTTTTGACGTATTTTGAGACAGTAGACAGTGTTGCACGAGCACGAAAATCGACGCACCATGCAGATGTTGAAGTTGACGTCGTACGTGTGACATCTGATGGTACTTACCTAGACTTCAGTATCAACCTATATCCGGCATCGTGAGTTACGGCAAAGGCTTCTCTGTGCAGGGCTACCCGGGGGTGGCTCAGTGGACGAGGGAAGTCTCTGGCATTCTACTGACTACTGGTACCGTTTCGAATTCAGGGGTTTATATTTGAATTTTTCCTAGTCTCCAAGCCTTCTTCTCCATAATGGAACTCCCTCACGTCGCTTCTGAGGTACCCAAGGGCATAGCCTATACGTAGCTGTGCGCGGTGCGACACGCAGGCGCTTTCAGTGGTGCGCGGAAATAATACACTAGAGAAAGTATCGCTCTTTACATCTTCGCGTACGTTGCTGCAAACATTAGAACGGCTGAACAAAGTTCAAAGTTCGAATTGCCTTGCATCATAATTTAAACTCAAAATAAGTGAAAAGTCGTTGGGGTTTATCGCTCTCGGCTGAGAGTACTGCTGCTGGCGCAACTGCTGGTGGTGGTGGTGGTGATACTCGCCGAGCTTGCTACAATTGAGCGAGGAGGAGGAGGGCGGAGAGGCACCCCGTAGCGTTCTTGAAAGATGCTGCACGAAGTTATAGTACGCGTCAAGACTCTGCGGCACCTACCGCAACAGTTTTTTCAAGAGGAAAAAGAGCGAGAACTGGCCTTGTCCAAAAAGCAGTCAAACGTCTCACAACGTCATCAGCATCAGCATTGGAGGGGTGGGGTTGACCACAGGAGGTGCTTGAGGGCGCAGGCTAGCATCTCTAACGAGACTCGGGAGACGGGTAACTCTGTGTGGGGGAGAGGTATGAGGTCCCGTGAAGCGATTTGGCTACGAGGAGTGAATACGCTGTCGTGGAGTCTGCCGGAGCAGCAATTTAAACTGGTCAAGGCCTACACCCCCGTGTGCAAGGTACGATCATGAGTGCCACACTAATTCCAAGTAGTTTGTCCCAAAAATATTGGTGCAGCTCTGCTCAATTTCCAATGTTGACTTGCAAGGTTCGAGGTTGGTCTCCTCTCAGGGCGTGTCTTAACTCATTTCGATCTCGTTGGAACGGTTGGAATGGAACGAGACTATTCGTCGTCGTTCGTTCCATTCCAACTTGTTTGGTTTGTGTCCGATGTGAACTGGTGAATTCTGGGCAACCGACCCGAACAGATCATAACCCAACTAATTTTTGCGGCGGAACTCTGTGCAGCTCGACTCTACTTAAATAATAGGACAGGGATGCCGTCACGTGGGCAGCGAGTGCTCCTGACACAGAGAATGACTTCACACGCAAACATAGCACAAGGCAAGCCTCAGAGCAAGCGGTGCTAGCCATCTCAGTGGTACCCCCCTCGGGAGCAATCTAGAAGTTCTGATATCGCCGTCGCGGTCCGACGAGGCCTTTTATAATTTCCAGGCCTGTCCTCGGGAACGATTTTTGATGTTGGGAACTTTTCCTGCGGGATTTAACCATTATGGGAATTCACGGGATTTGTTGTACGGGAACTGGCCGCCACGGGAACCCCTCCCGCGGGAACTGCCACCACGGGAATTCACGGGATTTTTTGTACGGGAACCGGCCACCACGGGAAATATTCCCGCGGGAACTGGCCGCCACGGGAATTCACGGGGTTTTTGGCCCAGAAAGCGCCCACCATGGGATTTCACCAGACGTGGATGAGTCCCTGCGATATCCGATATTTTTGTTGTATTCGTAGTCGCTAATATTAAGCAATACCAGGTACCAGGTACCTGGTAGCACCTGCACGATACCTGATGCCATCGCCTCGACGTCGGCTGTGAACACTTCATCGCAAGTATGATTTTGAACTGAACAACACCAAGAACAAAAACTGAGCAAAGCAAAGCACGTTATTCTTGCATTATTGCAGATTCCAAACGATAACAGCAAGCAGCCTAGACGCTGCGACAGATAGATGCGTCCAGCAACAACCTGGACCGCTGTGGGAGAAAAGCCGCCATGCATCCACCACAAAAAACGGCGGCCATCTCGTTGAAAACGGAACACCATCAGAAAAATACGCACAGATGCTCCCAGTGCACTTCATACTCCCAGTACTTGCAGTACTGACGGCCGAAATACTGCAAGTACCGGCGGTATGAATGAGCAGTACTGACGACCGATATACTGCGAGTACTGGCATACGGGCAGTACACAAGTGCGAGAACGGGGAGTATCCGCAGTATCCAACCCCGATTTTTTTGGGGTACGGGCAGTATCCGCAATACAGAATCCCAATTTACTGCGGGTATAATCGCAGTAGTATATACTCCCGAAATACTGCCAGTACTCTAAGTACTCCAGTCACCCCTCCTCCTGCTCGTGGGACCATCTGTGAATGTTTTCTGCAAAAAAACTGACAACGGAATTATCGAAACGGTGCACAGAAGACGTGGTCAAAGTATATACACTGCGCACGATGAGAGCATTGTGGTACTGCGAGTACTCGCAGTACGAGCAGTAACATAGGACGAAACACTGCCGGTACTTGCATTTACCGCAGTACAGAACCCTGGAATGCTTGAAGAACAGGGAGTATCCACAGCAGTAACATCGATTCCCGAAAAACTGCGAGTCCGGAAGTGTCCGTAGCACAGAATCTCGACATACGGCGAGTACTCGCAGTATCCGCAGTATATGTACCCGAAATACTGCGAGTACACGAAGTACCTGCAGTGTTTCCCTCGGACATAACATGGTACCTAACTTTACTCCCAGATACTGGGAGCATCTACAGTATTATACACATGAGCCAAACGTGTAGAATACGATAAATACTGCTGAAATTTATTGGGATTCCAGGTGCTTGATACCAGGTACACTGCACCAGCTATAGTTTACCTGCGACGAAAATATTCTGTCTTCTTACAATTAAAAACAAAACTGGGGGGACCCCAGACCTCGGACTTCAGCGTCGGGCGGTGTACGTGCTGTTCCCGTGCGGTGACCCCGTACACGCGGGCAACGCGGGAATACTTCCCGCTGGAATGAAAAAAAAATGGACAGTTTTAGTTTGCACGGGATTTGGGAAATAGGTATTTCCGCGGGATTTTATGGCACGGGAACGGAAATCCACGGAAAATAGATATTTCCACGGGAATCGTTTGGGTGGGAATGGGAAATCAGAATTTCCACGGGAACGATTTGGGTGGGAATAGGAATTCAATATTTCTTCGGGAACTGGTTGGGTGGGACCACGGGAACGATATGTGCACGGGAACGGCAATAAATCCCAATTCCCGTTAAATCCTGCGGGACTTTTCCGGAGGACTGCCCTGAAAATTTCTATGAACATCGGTTCCACACTTTTGCCAGAAACCTATCGCCAGAGTCTCATTTGCCACCCCGTCTGCTCCCTCGTGAGCCTCCTAGCCAGGCCATGGCCGTATAGCGTGGCTCCTGATACGGGCGAGTCCTATGATGTCCACATATGCTCCGTCCCGTGCTGACTATGTCATCCCATGTACATCCATACCCCCCTGAGCCTCCAGCAAATGTCTCAACCAATCAACAGCCGTGAATCTCGTTCCAAGTGGGCCGTTTGGTTCTGCTGCACAAGAAAAACTACTCTGGCACTTTTTTTTTTTATTTACGAAAAATGGGTCAGGGTGGGAACGCTTGAAATCTACCTGGTATTCGATTTGATAACCAGTCAGCAGCAATCCTTGGGGCAAATAATTATTCCAAGTTCACACCGTTCCAATGCCTTTTTGGGGGTAGTTAAGACACGCCCTTAGCCCGTCTGATTTCTGTCTTTTGGGTGTGATCGCCGTGGTGCTACAGCCGGCGTCCCCGGTGGTTCAATAGTATGCCGCGTAACTATTGAGGTCGATGTCGTAGGTTCGAGCCCCGCAACGGACTCTTTCTTACAAATTGACAGGTCGAAAGCACTAGAGCGTGGGTTGGCGAAATTCGATGGAAATCGACGAGCATCAAAAACCTGAAAAGTGGGAATGCTGAACCCTATGCGCGATAAAAATGAAGGCACGTACCGGGGGGGAGAAGGGAAGACAACTGTGACCACGGCTTGTCCAGAAGGTCGCTGAGGGTAAAACCTCTTACGAGTTCAGCTGGAAAGTAAAAGTGATGGTAAAAAGGAAAAAAAGTAGTATAAGCTGTACCGTCACAGCCCATAGCCACGGTGCGTATTTCATGGTTGTCACACTGATGTAACCATGTGCGTGAGTGAAAGTGTCATTGATGCTCGTAGCATGCAAACAGAGCGTTGTACTAGTAGAAGTCTCGGTGGTACCTGGTATTGTTTACGAAGGGGGTACTCGTACGTAGCAGGGGCAGATTTGCATGTGTGTTGGACGATATCCCGTACATACGTACAGCAGTATCATGCGTGCTATTATACCTGGCTCACGTACTGGTACTAATGGTGCTGTTGCTGCTGCCTGTGCTGCTGCTGCAAGATATGTTTTTTTTCTCCGAACGACTACAGTACTGTTGCCCGCGGATAGGACGAAACACCAAACACGGTACGTACGAGTAGTACGTAGGCACGTCGAGCGAGCCTAAAGTAATGTTTCTAATATCGAACCGGTTCCAAGCATCGCCCCGTATGACATATTCCAACCGCGAGCAACACCAGCATCAAGCGCGAAGCAAAGCACAACAAAGTTCAATCAATCCATGCTGGGGAGAACGCCCTCAGACTGCCTCGGGCAACGGTTGGTTCCATGCTGCAGAGACTATCCCCAGACTGACGCGTGCGACGGCTGTTTTCCTTGTTTTCTTGTTTTTCTTCTCGTTCCCGCCGCAGGTGCACGTATACGCAGCTGACGCAAGCACCCCAACCATGGACACCTCCGAAGCGGTGGGCTGGTTTATCGTCGACATGCGCGACCTCGCCGGCCAACGCCAGCAAGAGCGCTGGGTCAAGTTGCAGGGGGCCAGCCCAGCGGAGGTGCTCATATCCTCCAGCTTAGCCATGGCCCGGGATAGAGCCGACCTTCCGAAGCAGCAGCGTTCAAGCGACCCCACCGGCCTCCCTCTAGGCTTCCCCCCTTCAGTCGAGGCTGGATTCGATACCACCGAAGAGGAAGAAGGAAAAGAAGAAGTTTCTGTCGCAGCTACCGCTACCCCTAACCCTACCCCTACCCCTGCCCTAGCTACCGCCACCCCTACCCCTGCCCCAGCTACCGCCACCCCTACCCCCGCTCCAGCTACCGCCACCCCTACCCCTGCCCCAGCTACCGCCACCCCTAACCCCGCCCTAGCTATCGCCTCCCCTACCGCTACCGCTACCGCTACGGCTGCGGCCGCCACCGCGCCGCTACATGCAGAAGCGCCACAAACTCCTATCCCTGAAACCGACGCAGAGGCCTACCGAGACGAAACCGAAAGCGTCGCGGTCCTAACCACGACGGCCGCTGAAGTCGTTTCAGATTTGGAGGCCCTCCCGGTAGGCCCAGGCGCGGACAGTGCCGCGGCCCGCACGTTCTCGCTCTCGATATCGGTGAAGGGAGCGGCGGGACTGTCAGGACTGGCGCCGAGCGTGGATGTTGCGGACGGGGTGGGGTTTTGGTTTAGCTACTCCATTTTTGGGGTGGTTGTGCAGACGGATAGGTTTGAGAGGTTGGCGGCCCCGCCTCCCGGGAATGGCCCCGTGTTGCAGCCGATGTTGGACTCGTTTCGGCTCCGGGCGACTCTGCAGGGGCTCTGCGAGTTTCTGGGAGAGGCGCCACCGCTGCAGGTGAGGGGAGAAAGGGTTAGTCTGGCTCTGGTTGCGGTTGGAGTTGCAAACAGTAGTAGGCAGGCCTGTGAGTTGGCTGACTGTATGTCGCCGTAGGGGATGTGTCTGGACTGCAATGTCAGGAGCTGCACAACGCGCTCGCAGCATCGTGGTACTATACTGTTGCACGTTCTTCCTAAACGCTTGATATTTTCGCGCTCTTCCTAGACGCTTGATATTATCGCGCTCTTCCTAGACGCTTGATATCATCGCGCACTTCCTAGATGCTTGATATTATCGCGCTCTTTCTACTTCCTTGACGATTGATAGTATCGCACTCGTCGTTTGTTTGGTCGCTGTACATGGGCCCCAGAAGGGTTCGTAGCCGCGTACGCCCCCCTCGTTGCCAATCGTTCCTTTTGATCGGGTGTACCTCTGCACAGAAGGGTGCATACTCGCGCACGCAGACACCGACCTGTCCCACCTGCTGCTGACACTTTTTTTTTATTATGTATTACACCCTGCATAGTTGCTTTGTACGGTATTGGCCCGTGTACGCTGTTCATACCTGCCCTTATTGTCGACCCTCGTCGTTTCGAGCAGGTGTACCTCTGCACAGAAGGGTGCATACTTGCGCATGCGGACATCGACATGTCCCACCTGCTGCCGAGGGTGGAGTGGGGCCAGCGCACAACCTCGCAGTTCTGCCGGACGGGCTTAGAGGGAGACTTCGACCTCCGCCTTCCTGGAGAGCTGACACCGCCCCCACCCGACCAGAGGGAAGCGCTACAACAACGACGAGGCAATGCTGTGGTCACTATCGGCGCTGAGCTGACAAGGGTAGGTGCTACGCCGGGCGACTGCATTGGGGGCGAGGCTGGGGCTGGGGCGGAGTCGGGGCGCGGGGGTGGGGAGAGAGGTAGTCCTAGCGTGCGCACGTGGGCGTTCCTTGCGGCAAAAAAGCCGCAGGGGGGTGCGGGTGGGGGTGTTATCACGGCGTCCTTGCAGCGGCTGGAGCTAGGGCCCGCAGTAAGAGGCGATAACACCGATCGTGTTAAGGGGGTTCTAGTTGGATTTCACGGTGCGGGGGAATCGCTACCGCCACGGGACACAGCGGTGGGGGCGACAGCGCCAGCGCCAGCAGCAGCAGCAGCAGCGTTGGTGGTGGGGAAGGATGATTCGGTGTCCTTGCGAGGCTTTCGGGTTGTGGACTGCGGTGACACGGGAGAAGTGGACATGGACGACGCTTCTCTTCTCGATAATATTTTGTGGAAGTGGGAAGGAGACTTTCCGCCGGACGGGACCGCTGGCCAGCAGCAGCTCCAGGGGGGCGGTAGACCCCTGGCAAAGGTCCGGGTGCTCGGCGGTGGGGCGGGCCACGGCGAGATCGCGGCGGGGGTCGTGCCTTGGCCCTCTCTTGTGCGCAGCGGCCGCCAGCACGTCGACGTTAGGTTGATGTCGCCTGGAGGTTTGGAGATTGGGTCGTGCCGTGTCTGCTTGAGCGCGACTATGGGGACTGATGGTGCGGGTGTAGGGGCTCACGGCGACCCGGTGGAAGGTGGCTGTGGGAGTGTTTTATCGGAAGCGGAGGAGAGCCAAAGTATTGGGCTGGATGGAGCTGGGCAGGGGGAAAAGGCCGACACGCGACTGGGTGGGGTGGCGGTGGGGGTTAGGGCTGGCGCTAGGGTAAGCTCGAAGGCGGTGCAGGCGGAGGAGGTGGCGCTGGAAGGGGGGCGGAAAGTGGCGGGAGGCGAGGTGCCGCGAAGTTACCGGCTTTCGGTGAACCTGGCTTCGGTGAAGGACCTTGAGAACGCGGCTTACGTGGTACGTACCCTTTATAGCATACTCGGTCACGGCGTTGTAAAAATAAAGCGGCCTTAACTCCTTTAGTGAACTTAGAACGGCACCCAAGCTTTGGGCACGAACTAGTTGAATCTAGACTGGGGTCATTTTTAGTAACACGGTTATTTCCGTCAAGACCTTTTTTTCCCGTACGCACACTTATACATCGGCGCGTCATATTCATGTGATGTTCGTGTCATGTTAGGCCGACATGATGAATTTTCTAGGTGGTGTATTCCGGGGTAAGGGACCCAGGGAGCCCTAGGGTGCGAGTCTTCTGGTCTAAGCGGGCGTTGTCCACCCGCTGCACTTATCGCAGGTGGCACGCTACCACTACCCGTACTTTGGAACGTCGGCGCCGGTGCGCACTTCGCTTGTGTGGGTTGCCCCCCGAATGGACACTCCCCTGTCCAACTCGTGCTGTACCTTCTCGTTCGGGATGAGCCTCGACAGACTGTCTGCAACGGTGCAGGACAGAAAGCTGGTGAGTCCGTGCTATCATATGGCGTGCTGTGCTATGGTTGTCATCGCTTTTCGCTACCTACCGTGAGTTGGCTTTGTTATCCTTGCTGTGGGAATACTTTTTGCTTAACGAAGATTTTAGCGATTTTTGGTGGTGTAGTATAAGGCTGCTGTAGACTATTGATACTACCAGGTATATTTCGGCAATGCTTGTTTTACTGTACTGTATAATAGCTGAATAGGAGTATTTGTTTTGCGGGAACCGCAGACCATGGCGCTACGTCTCGACTGGCACTCCCCTGTCTCCACTGCCTAGACGTGACATATGTGTGCATCGGTTTACATCGCTTAGCGCACGGTGATCGCTCGGTCGAGTTGCGCGTGACTAACGAAGAAATATCGGCCATTGCCGCTTGTCCAGCAGTGTTAGGCATGCTCTTGTGGCGGGATGATTCCGTGAATATCATACTGTGTGGATACTGTGAGTACCATCCATGGTGTAGGCCTGATGGCTGTGAAGTTGTGCGCTCGTTCAGGCAATCCGCAATAATTAGATATAGGTCATGTAACCGTGAAAAGTTGTGTGTTTGCTCGGTCCAGGTGACCCGTGCGTTTCTGCTGCTTGCCTGGTGAACGCAGGAAATAAATATACCTGGTAGGTAATTTGATTTATGAAGTTGTGTGTTCTGTCGTTTCTGCTGCCTTTTTTGTGCGTCACAGGTAGTTTCCCTCCGGAACAAGGACCGCTTCAAGGAGGAGGAGATGGGGCTCGTGACGCTTCCGCTCGAAGACGTGGTCAAGGCTGATCCCCGGTACTTTCGATGCAGAGATACCAACAAGGTGACTTTTGTGCTGCTTTTAGGTGAATTTTATGCTGCTTTTAGGAGAAGATTCTGCCGGTCGGCGACTTACGTGTCGTCATGTTGCTTGCGTCGTTGTTTGGTAGTAACCGCTTTGGGGCGACGTGTACTACGATAGAGCGATGGAGGTACTGGTAGCACTTTTGGGGCTCCTTAACCCAAAACCGTCGAAATTTCGATATTATTTTTGCAACAATTATCGTTGTACCTACGAGGCCATGGGACTGTTCATCGGGTAGCAGATTTAATTTTTCCCCAAATCGGTTTTTGGGAGGGGTAGAGAGGTCCTCGAGTGAGGAGATGAAGAAAAACAATGATACCATTCACCTCTACCGTACTATTAGCATCCGTCGGGCTTCAGGGAGAAAATGTGTCGACCACAAATGACGATTACGGTATTCGCCGCACCAAGCAGCTCGAGCTGCCGGGGTAAGGAGGAATGTTCGAACGTAAATGTCAGGAGCGAGCTGCACCACACGCGCGCAGCATGGGAATTCTTGTCCTCCTGCGCTCTTCCTAGTCGCTCGATTAGGCAGCGCTCGTCGTGGTTTTTTTGGCGCTATACATGAGTTAATATTTGGTCCAAGGGGTGCATTTTTTTGTGCCGGTCCTCGACGTACGTACGTAGTGTGATGTTGCTTTTTGCCGCTAATTGTTTTCATGTTGCTTGTGTCGTTGATTGTTTTTGGACCAGACTTTGGACCGCTTTTCTCGACGAGGCTTCAACCGCGCTGCGGCCAACGTGAATCCATGCTGCATGCTGATAATCCTAATTCCAATACCTCTGCAACAGACGTTCACGTCGATGACCGGGTTCAGGGCACACCTCAAGTCCAGACAGAGGGCCGGGGAAATTTCTTCGGAAACTGCCTCAAGGGCAACTCCAGTGGAGGTGAAGGTGCTCGACAGCTACCTCACTGTGGCGGACGCTCGAAGGGCGTCGGGACCGGCATCTTCTCCAACAGGTGGGTGCTGCTCACGACTGTTGCCTCGTGGAATGTGGTGTCGTGTCATGTCGTGTGCAGTGTCTTGTCACAACCCTAGTTTCGTGCCTTTTATTTTGTTCTGTCAACTTTGTTTCCCCTGCGAAGCGCCTACAGGCTACTGTACTGACTCTGCTTGCAATCAGTTTCATCTTGCTTTATGCTTGTCCCGTGATGAGTATCCATCCATCCGTCCATCCATCTACCTTAACCCTTGTCTTGCTACGATGTGGTTGCTCCTTGGTGGCCATCCACCCATCATACTCCCTCTTGTTGCAGCCGGTCTTGTCTCGCTGTGCGGTTGTCCCGTGTTGACTATCCACCCCTCCATCCATTTACCTACCGTAGATCATGTGGGCGCACCTGCTCGGCTTTGCTCCTTGCGGGTGATTATGCTGCTGGAGGACATGGGCACCACCGGAGATCCTCACGACAAGGTATGTTTAACCCTTTTCCAAGTCATAAGTTTTTCGTAGTCTAATTCCAAGTGTTTTGTCCCCGTGTTGGGAGTGCGGTGCTAAAAGGGTCAAGTATGTATACAACCGCAGGCTGGCGGAACCGGTGAATCTCTTCGGCACCCAGATAGCGTGACAAAATAATTGACCAGTGTGGTCCTCTGTGGTGTGAGCGCGCCGAACTGGTGGTAGCATGCAGCGCGCGTGTCGTGTAACTCCTTGCGTTGCGGTCTATGATGCTCTGCCTCAGTAGCCCGGGTTGCTTGGTATGGCGAACGCTGTAATAATCACTTTGCTACGACACTTTCCCCCTGTGAGGTCTCAAAGGGGTTACACGTACTGACTGCATTCGTGATGAGCTAGAGATGTTTGACTCGTTTGCTAGGATGTTTTGGGTGGCTTGCAACTTGCAGTCAATGCTATAAAACTTGCAATCCATGCTGCGCTGTTGCATGCTGTGATGCTGTCGTGTGGTGTTCTGTGTGTCGCCATGGAGGCAATGGTGTAAGAGGGGAAGGGTAAGGTCATATCGTAGGCCGAAACTTATAGCGTTGCCGTCTCTTGCCTAGGTTGTTTTTTCTGACGCCCGTCGGTTTGGTCGTTATTTTGGTTCGCTCTCCCTGATACTCTCGCTCGACTGACATGTGTACGTGTCCGGTCGGCGGTAGGCTTGGTTGGACGAGGAGACGCATCGCTCGCCGCACGTTCGCAATCAAGACGGACCGCATTTAGGGTCGCCTACGCAGGTATTATATGTCGACAGGATGGCAGGATACACGACCAATTGCGGTGTGATGGCGACGAGGATCGTCCGTCGTTCGGTTTACCCCTTTTAGAGCGGCACCAACGTTTTTGGTTCCAAAGTAGTTGTAATTGATGTGGAAGAAGACCCATCCTTCGTACGGCAGAGGTGCAGACTTTTTTTTCTGAGGCTCCTCACTTGAGGAGCTCCATACCTCCACCCAAAAAACTGATTTATAAAGGAAAATTAGAACTGTTCGTCAACGAACAATCCCACGGCCTAGGTATACAAGGAAACATATTTTGCAGAAAAAGGGTGAACTTGCGACGATTTTGGGTTAAGGAGCCCCTGTCATTGTCATTCAGAAAAAAACGTTTTGGCCAAAAAGGGCTACCTCTAATGTAGCACGCGTGAGAAGTTACAGAGGTGTTGCGTATTGAGCTACCTGGTACAGGGGTAAAATATGGATGAATTACCCAGGGGGAGGGAGAGGGAGAGGGAGAGGGAGAGGGAGAGGGGTAAGACGCATGGTACGGTACGGTAGAGGTGCATCAATTTGTTTCTGAGGCTGCTCACTTGAGGAGCTCTATTCTCTACCCAAAAACCGATTTTGGAGAAAAAATTTAACAGCCACGTACCCGATGAACAATCCCATGCCCTAGGTATACAATAGAAGATATTTGCGGAACAACAATAGCGTGTTTGCGGGATACCAATTTTTTGGTTGGGTAGGAGTTGGGTAGGAAACATATCATAATCGTATTGAAACCGTCAAGATCGCAATCCAAGGCGAACCCAACCCAAGAAAACTCAGATAAAAATTAGGTTGGTTTTTTGGTTTCCTACCATGTTTTCAATTTCCAACCTGTTCTTTTCTTGGTTTGGCTGGCCATGGGCTATTTACATTCATCGGTTTCAATGCTAGTTTTACATTTTATCCAACCCAAAAGAGTTTTGAAATCGCAAACCACCCTGATGGTCGGACTATTTTGGGTTGAGGAGCCTCGTCATTGTCATTCACAAAATTCAGAAAACGTTTCACCCAAAAAGTGCTATCTCCATCGTAGCACTCGTCGTAAGCCCTACAAGGCAGGAGACACCACCGCTTGCCGCGTGACGGCGACGAGGGTCGTCTGTGATTTGGTTTACCCCTTTTAGAAGTTCTCACACGTTTTTTGGTTACAAACTGCGTGGGAATTGGTGTGGAATAGGTTTAGAATACACCCACGCGGGTGTGTATGGTCTACTGTGATGACCTACTGAGCTATATGGCGTAAAATATTGATATATTACCCAGCCCAGGGTAAGCCTTTTGACATGTGTCGGCCGGATGCACCACCACTTCCCCCGTGATGGCCACGAGGGTCGTGTGATGTGTCAATTGGTTAAGCCTTTTCGAAGTGCACACACTTTTTTGGGGGGCTAACAAGTTGGAAGCAGTGTGGAATATTTAAGAGTCAATGACACCGGGGGTAAAAAATCGATAAACACATCCAAGCCCAGGGTACGCTCTAGAACATGTGTCGGCAGGATACCTTGACCACTTGCTGTGTAATGGCGACGATGAGGGGTGTCTGTGATTTGCTTGAAGACGAGTCAGCGCGTAAACGATTGGTCGTGCAGTCGTTTCGAGTGGAACTCCTATGGTGTGCCGGACGACCGGCCATTGCTCGATCTCAAGAAGGCGGGAGCTGCTGAGGTGTTTTTCCTTCGGGTTCTTTTCAAAGTGGTGTTCCCACACGATGGGCATTGCGCGCGGCGGTTTCTCAACACACCTCAAAAGCCCGTTACCAACGATTTTCGTTTTCTGCCAATCGAGCCTGCATGTTAAATCTCAACACACACCTCAAAAGCCCGTTTCCAACGATTTTCGTTTTCTGCCAATGGACACTGCATGTTAAATGCTATCATATGTGCTACCGTTACGCCTTTCCGGCATCCCCACTCTGTCCCAAGCTATAAATACGCTCCTAACCCTAACCCCAACCCTTAGACGGACGGGGCCTGCCCCCTGACCTCTGACCCCTGGCACTAGCCGACCTCGAACGCACCCCTCACCCCTCACCCTAACCGTAAACCCTTGCCCCGACGCGCTGCGATAGAGGTAGCCCTTTTTGTCGTTTTTGTTTCTGAATGACGGGGCTCCTTAACCCAAATTTGTCGCGATGTCATTCTTGTTTTGCAAAACGATTTTCTGTGTACCTAGGCCATGTGTTTGTTCATGGGTTGCACTTTTAGCTTACTCAAAAATTAGGTTGTGGGCGAAGAACAGAGCTCCTCAAGTGTGAGGAGCCTCAGAAAAAGGACATCTGGTGCACCTGTGTGATGTGTAGCATATGCTAGTGCTACATGCTACTAATAGTACGATAGAGGTGCACCATGACACATGCTACTAATAGTACTAATAGTAC
>JAYJMJ010000001.1:8049467-8062954 GCA_036873875.1 Laminaria ephemera
CCGACCTATAATCCTTCGTGAGGACATACACATCCCGTAACACGCGCGATCGGAGTATCACACACAGCTTGCAAAGAGGAGTTTCGTCGAAATCCTCGATCTTACAGTTGTAGTGTACTTTTAATATTTTTTAAGCGTCGTAATTTGCTTCAAAAAAATACATTATTATTCCATTTGCCATCTGACAATGTGTAGCGCTTGTTCCAGCCATATACAGTCAACGTACCTAGGAAAGTGATGTATTCAAACTTTGACAAAAAAAAGATTTTTTTTTGTTCTGTTTCCTGTCATCGCTTTTACTTTCCACCTCAACTTGTAGGAGGTTTTACCCTCAACGACCTCCTGGACAAGCTGTGGTCGCAGGTGCCGTCCCTTGATCCTGTGGTCACCAGGGGATATCCTGGGTGCATCCCCGGAGTTTCCTGGGTAGATGGATATATACATCTTGCGGGGTATACCAGGGGACACCCTGGATTCATCCCCGGGGTTTCCTAAGTATATGGATATATGTATGTTGCGGGGTTTAACGGATTGTTTGGGCTGCTGTAGAACATCGCCACGCAATCACTCTGCTGGGGCAACTCTTCCTCCCCCGCCTCTGACGGAGGGACGTTGTCCCAACTCTCCAACCCTGGGCAATACAACTCTCATCGTTATTGTACTCAAGTCACCGAGGGGGTGACCATCTCAGGCTCGGGTGCTTGAGCGACGCTCGCCCTGAGCTGTGTCTAATCAGCGAAGACCATCCCCCTGGTGCGTACCTTCATTTTTACCGCGCAGAACATTTAGCATTCCCACCGCTCAGCGATTTGCATCGAATTTTGCCATCTCGCGCTCTCGCACGTTCGGCATGTCAACTATTTAAGAAAGTCCCCTGCGGGATTTGAACTCACGAAATCGACCTTAATAGCTACGCGCCTTCCTAATTGACCACCGGGGACGAAAGTTTTTTTTTGTTCCTATACTCGAGAGGGAGAACTGAACGGTAAAATCATTCTTAGCTTAGTATCGTCGTATCTGGTATGTTGGTGGAGGCATCATTGAACGCAGGCAATGCGCGGTTCTCGTCCGGTCCAACTGTTAGCATTTCAGTGGAGTTGTTCTGTTTTTAAAACATCGCAGGGCTGAATGCAGGCCACTTCAGAAAGTGCAGGCCACTTCAGAAAGTAGGTGTTGGCGCATCCATACGTTTCAAAGCCGCACATGTATCGTAGTGCGAGGTAGTCACAGTACCGCATGATGATTGGAAAAGCAGCAAACTGACTGCTATGGGATGCCAAAATCCCGCGCGAGTTTTGTCTTGGTGTCTCATATTTGTATGTGTGATGTCCTTCCGCCTTCATGTAGCCGCGGGCCCCCCAGAATTACACTATTAATAATTCGTTTGAAAGAACTATTTACTACCCCACAGTAGCGCACCGCATCTTTGACATAGAACAGCGATTGCTTATGTGCCATAGAGAGCCAAAATTGCATGTATGACCGCTTACTACACAGATCTTTCGCCTCTCGCGATTCGAATTCTGTAAGAGAAGTCGGCTGTGTTGGCCTCCAAGCCGCCAATGTTGTTGTTGACTACCTCTTGCGATGAGGCCCACTCGGAAGCTGCCGCTTCACCGTGACTAACTTCACTGCATGCCTTCCCAGAATACTCCAGAAATGGAGGGCACCTGTACGACGGACCCCGGACTCTGCCGTGACCTTCCCCTGCCGTCGCAGAATCTTCCCCGGGCGAATTTGGTCTTCCCTGAGGCACAGAGAAGAGACGCACAGAGAAGTCGAGAGATAGGATACCTGCTGAACGCATTGCCTGCGTCAAACGTTTTTTATGGTTAAAACCACTTTTTAACTTCAGCAATGACTTCCGCATCCACGCAAAATCCCTGTCCAGATGTAATCCGTAGTTTCATGAGATACATAGTGTGGTGAGATGCTTACAGTCAGAGGGTTGAGTGAAAACTCATCAAGTTGTGCGTCACGATGCCCTAATGCTCGTCGACCACAACACTACAACTGGCTGCCGCTGTTGCATTTTCTACCTGCACCCAGAAACTGTTTTGCTCAACAACCCTAACTGGCCATCCCGGTGATTGAGGTGGTTATCCTCGACCCTTTCACGGGCAGAAGTCCATAAACCGAACGCCGCTCGGGCATTTTTGGAGGAGACACCGTCAAGCGGAAACCGTATGGTACTTTGTCTGTTAATTTAACTATAACTTTAGTAAACCAAGCTCGAGGTGAGTCAACGAGCGATGGAAACGCTGATTCCATCACCATACACTTGCTAAAAACGAAGGCGTTCGCCGAAACCGGGCGGAGAAGGCAAGCCCTACGCTTGAGACCCCGGGATCTAAGCTAAGGCGAAAGCAAGGCAAGGATTAGAGACAAGGGCTACTCATAAAGCGAGTAAAACCAACGGTTGACACCCGTCAGCCACCAATTTTTTGCAACAGCTTCTTGATGCAGAAAGTACGCTCGACCGGAACGTTCTGATTTGAAGGGGTGATACATCATTGCCGATACATCAATATCGGTGTCTTGTTCTACGCGCCTCTCGCGCAAAAATTCAGAACGTGCCTACAGCAACAAAACAGGCCCCAAAACAAATATATATCACCTTGACAGGATCGCCCGCGGACACGCGTGTTCTGGATCTGTTCGAGTCTCCACCGGTTTGGTGGTCTTGATTTTGCATGGTATATCCACTGCTCCTGTCTACCAGATCCAGCGTTCGATCGCCTCTTGTAATTTTCCATGTGATGGACCTCAGAATCGAGTTTACCCTTCTGCAGAGATCAAACTGCAGTGAGCAGCAACGGGGAATCGCGGCGTTGTTTGGTGACAGATGGACAAGACGAATCTACGGCAACAGCATCCGCAACGACAGTCAACAAATCGGTGTTGCTGTGCTTTCGATACACGGAGTGGATGTCACAGAGATCTAGCCGGGCAACGTCAGCAATCGAGGTATTCACTCGGGTATGCGAACAATATGGTACACAGAACCAAAGCAATCCCAAAGTTTTTGGTGCAGCGCGAGCGTATGCCCACGCATTTTGGAAAGGAGTGTCTGCGTGCTCGCCGCCCAGGTTATTTTTATGAGTTGGTATGCGTGTTTTTGCGCCTGGGTGCTTCTTACGATCTTCGGCAGTCATCGCCAGACGGCGGGCGGGATTTGAGTATTACTCGACGAGGAGAGACAATCGAGCCAGCTATACACACAAGGCGAGTTTGTAAACACACTACTGTATAAGTATACAGCACTACTGTACCGATCAAACAGGAATAAGACAAAACGTGTTCGCATCAAAGCCATCATGCAACTTCCCACGAAGTAGTGCCACCCGTACGATGAAGACCTATCCATCCACACGACACAATTTTTCTTACTGCGCGTTTCGAGGTTGCAATAAACACACTGCAAGGCCAATTAATAGGTCTTGTAAGTAGACTGTGACGTGGATTTTGACGTGGATTTTGACAACATACCAAGCATGCTGTTACGGCCAAAACTGTAGGTGGCGCCAACAAACTATCATGTGAGTCGAAGTTGAGTCGAATGATAAAATATCGCACCTGCCCTTGACGTCCTTCCCACGATACTATCGCATTACGGAGCTCCAGCAGGCTTAGAACGACTGCTTCGTGCCGGGAGGAAGTTGTCTTGTGGACGTCTATCGCCTTGCAAGCGGCCCTCACAACGCCCATCTCTTGCTCCAATAACTCGGCCAGCGGGTATATCATAGGATGGTCTAGGGTGTCCTTGCTGCAGTCCGCCACCGCTTCTATCTGTTCACTCAAGCTTTGGCAACGTACGTACGAGTTAGAGAGAGAAGGGTAGTCTTGAGGAAACTAACGATAACGGACAGCTGAAACATTGAATGCGTTCCCTCAAAGGTGCTAAACAGTCTTGTCGTCCTACGGTGTCAGCCAAGAAAGCGCCATCTAGGGGGTCGCCGACATATGCATAGGTAACACACATAATGCGAATATCGCTGACTGAAGCATTTAATGCATTTCCCTCGAGACGCAAAACAGTTCAATCGTCCTAACAGTCAAGCACAGCGCGAGTGGGTCGCCAACATATGCAGAAGCAACACACGCCGGGATACGCAGATAATAGCTACGTCTCCAGAAAAAAAACTTTTCCATAATACGTGGAATTATATGAACAATGCCATTGAATCCTCAGAGCCTGCAAACGTGTTTCGACAAAAAAAAAACATGGACCAAGAACACTGCAACTGGTTCGCAACTTCCTACGGGCTCAGTCTCCGCTCCGCGAAATGATCAGTCTGACTACCAAGACGGTACAATTTGCGATTGAAAATCAAACATGAACGTACAATATTAGACTGTACAATAGTGCAATATTAGACTATACGATACGTACAACTAGAACAGGTGGAACACAGGGAAGGATGCACTGAAGGATGACAGGATCGATACACCTGCCGCCGCAAGCCGCAAGGCGTTTGGGGAGTTAGTTTTCTGAAGCCAATGATGTGTACTCAAAGAGCATCGTTGAGCAAGCGGAGGTCGGCGAAAGCAAATGTACTGCAGCAGTACTTGCATGTAGCACATTGTTATCCATTGCAGGCCACTACTGTTGGCGACATTTGCGGTGCTGCCGGAACTCCGCACTGCGTTGTGGAATAATTAAACAAATGCCGCACCTCAATTCGACACCATGAACATGTCCTGCAGAAGAACAACCTCTGTAGACGCCAAGCAACTGTAATCGAACCTGCTCGTTAAAAAAAACAGGAAGGAAGAGACAGGTAAATGGTATGACAAGCCCTTTGTCTGTGCCTTCCAAGCGTTGAGCAGAAAAGGTCGTCAGTGACGATCGCAGCGACAAGAAAAAAGAGGAAAAAAATATCACTCACATGTACAAACTCTGGAGTTGGGTGGAGTCGTACCTTAACGATGAGACCAAGCTGACGCAAAAACTCCAACGCAGACATGACCCCGACGCCTTCTGGACTCTGATACTCGTGCGCTACTTGCGGCAAAGGAAGGTTTCCGCTGTTGGACTCCACCACAGCAGTCGACCGAGAATCTGGAATCGCGCGAACGGGAGGGACACGCTGTGAACACGCAAAGTTCTAAAGGAGCAACCATTATCATAAGAACATCTACCTTGACGCTGTCAATGCCATGTCGGGGGAAACAATCACCCCGCTGCCTGCCGCTCAATCTAGATCCGTTGCGTGCAGCACAGTCGGCTGGCAACCTCCGCAACGTTGCTTGCATGCAGTCGCGAGCGCCAAAAAACAAACGCAACCCAACATTCCAGCACCATGCATGCACATACAACACCTATCCGCAAATATCAAGAGCTTAGGAGGGTCTGGTCAGCGACCGAAAGGCTGTCCTGCACCATAAAGTATACCGGTAATTTCTTGATTGCATCGGCGCTTGTTGAATGCCGAAAATAATGTCGCAAATGGCGGTGCACTCCATACCTGGTATATCATAAAACGAAGTATATCAGTGGCTACTGAGTTGCGGAACTTTCGCTTCAACTGTAATTAATTATTGCATCGATATTTCGTATCCAGTGCTCAAAAATTCACGTGAGCTGCGGCACTTGATTGATTGAGTAAGCCCGAATAACCCAATTGTATGTTTGGTGGGCCAGTACTCAAAGTTCCGGCAAAAGGCTAAGGCGTATACCTTTGTGGCTATGCAAGCCTCCAGCCGCGCTTATGCCCCTTTCACGACTTCGACGTTGAAAACAGGCGTAAGTTGTCACACATCACGGTAGCAATTGTAATGCCGACTTTCTGTGTAGCCGTCCTTGCTACTAATATCCACGCTATGAAGAAAACAAGGTAGCCGCATGGTCCGCGCAATGGCAACAAAGACACGGCGCCATGGAATGAATACGCCATCCAGAGCTAACCCCACACTTCCTCAAACTGGGGGGAAAAGGCATCCCCGTCAGTAGATAACCCGCCAAAGTATTGCAATTGTCGCGTACTGTTCATCAGGTGTGTCAACGCTGTTGCCATTAAGACAGTAAACCCCCCCGAAAACATCGAAAAAGGTATAATCGAGCGTTGTGACATGGATTTCACCAGATGCAGTGGAGAGCAGCACAAACTTCACGTTTCCGATCGTCCATTTTGCAAAACTCAGCATCCCTCAATCGAGCAGAACGACTGCAAAGACCCCTTCCTGTGTACTTCTGTACCGCTTGGAAGTCCTGGGGCAACAAAAAAAAGTTGTGGAGTGCATGGAAAGGCGCGAATTCAACTCGAGCTTCAAACAGTGGGTGATTTCCGTTGAAAAAATAAAGTGTTCATTCGTCTGTCACTGAGGTCTCCCTAAAAACGATATAAGGTTGAACGGAATGGGGTTATATGATACGGGTAGACGTAGTGGAACAGACTGAACTCAAGAAAACAGCGATAGTGTTTCAGATACAGCAACCTCTATGCTAAATGCCTAGATTGTGACCTCTATGCTCAATATCTAATGCGAAAGTTTCCAGCGCAAGGAACACACTAATAGAACGCTCACCCGGATTTTTTTTTGTTTTATCATTCCGCTGAACACCCGATTTTTTCACTTAATGCCATGTTCGTTAGTGGTATCCAGACAAGAGGACAGAAGAAAACATCACAACGGTGAATACCTAAAAGAAGGGTTGAACAAGATGCAATGCAATTTGACGAGGACCCCTGCAGTTATCAGGGTATCTTTCGATTAATCGGCCTTCCTGCCGACTACAAACTATACAGAAACTCCGAGGTACGCGCACGAAGTTATTGCGGTCGTGATGTTATAATTGTTCTGGTAGAAATCGAACCGCGGTGTTTTCGGGGGAAATTTGTAGCAGTACTGATTTGCTGTATTGAAGACTCAGCATTTGCGAGGAAAAAAGGCAGATGCCGCTCCAATGTTAGACTAGTATTTTGGGAGTGTTTTCCAGGTCTACTGTATGTGAAATAGGCTGGTAACCGACGAGTGCGGCACACCTCCACTTGCACCTGTCATCCGTTGGACACTCCCTATTCTTGAGCAAAAGCCCCTGTCAGGAGGTACCGTCTGATCCTGATGAACCTGGTCACCGTCGTTGAGCAAAGCTGCGCCGACCTTTACCAGATCTTTGGCAACCTGAGAAAGCATCTCACCCAGTTTGTCTTCGAGGTGGTCCATCATCATGTACCTGGCACAAATACAGCGCCACGCAGACAAGAATGAGTTTTCTTGCCTTCAACTTCAGATAGGAGTAAACTTAAACTTGCCGTGCAGAGGATACAAATATTTAGTGTGATATTCTCTCGGAAGTTGATGGCATGCTTTCGGAATTTGCAATGATAGAGTAATCCCCCCTGGCAATCCCGGTTTTACACTATAAGTACGCGCTTCCAGAATGGTTCTTTAGCAAGAAAAATACTACTGGAGTCAGCCAGACGGTGTCCCTCGGGGCCTTTGTGGTATCGAAGCCCTCCAGTCAACTCTAATGGTGAAAATGCTGTACAGTAGAATAAATGGAGTTAAACGTTGAAAAAGCACCGTTGGTGGCACAGTTGATGGACCCGCACTGTCTAGAACGCCGGCAGTGTCCCGACTAACAAATCGCAGACCTGCAGTAGAGAGGGGCTGCATCGTCGCCGCAACATTAGCATCCGTGCAAGGCGGTATACCTACAAAGAGCGTGTCGTGTGCCACGAATATGACACGATGTCAAGAGCAACCCGGCACAAGAGCTGTAAAGAAGCAGACACACTGCAGCAAGAAGAGCTACAAATCCTTCTCAAAAAGGCATCACAAAATGAAGGGTCGATGATAAAAAGCTGTTCGGCTTATGCTTCAACAAGAGCCGTAAGATCTATTTCCGCATGTCGTGCGCATGTAGATTTGACAACCGACTGGCCTCTCCACCTACTGTGACTATTCAAAACCAATAATTATTAGAGTTTTTTTTACTATTACGGAGGACCATAGTAATTAGGACCAAATATGGTAAGTAAAAAAAGTGGAATATATAGGTTTTTGTGTATATCGTGGGTCCTGATTACTATGTTCCTCCGTAATAGTACAGTAGTACAGTAGTTACGCACGCCGAGAAGGGAGTATTTTCGCTTCTATGAACAGTTTGTTTTTTAGCTCTTCAGGAGTGTCGTACTCTTCAACAGGGCGTTCTTACCACCGAAACCCAAGTCAGTAACAGTGGGTGGGGGATACCTTTTGTCCGGGTACCTACTACGGTAGAGCTCCATGTATCGTACTGATAGCTGCACCGCAAACCAAACAGCTTTTGACTCTCCTTGCGATAGGATATCGTCTTTATGCGATGTACTAACCCTTTTGGGATCATGTATAGCGACCAAAAAACGGCGACTGCAATATTACCGAGCGTCCAGGAAGAGCGAACAACAGTACGAGTATCAGCATGCTGCACGCGTATCGCACAGTTCCTTTCATTGTAGTTCGGACGCACCCCTTCCCCCAGCGGCCCGGGCTACTCTTCGTGTGGTCGATGCCGAAATCGTCAGTTTGTTTCGATATGTTTTCCCTCTGAAGTCCCAAAGGGGTTAATCATGCGCGATGCCTACTCCGCGCTTATCAGAGATGCCACCTTCTGACGTTCTCAAGGGGGGGGGGGGGAGGTCAACCTGTAAAGACGGTGATCGTCACAGTACGATACGATGTCTACAGCTAGCAAAAACACATGGTTGTATATGTCACGAATGAGTCACCCCCCCTTACAATCTTTCGCATGCAGCGAAAAGGAGAAGAGGAGCAGCGACCGCTATCCACGGATCCGATAGCTCGATGGACGTTCTGCGCATGAGCAACATACAGCAACAGGCGATGGAAAGATCAATGTCGGAAAGTTGAATGTGAATCAAGTCATGGCGAGGAGCACAGGTTATACAGGTTGCATATTGTACAATAGATCCACTACGAACAAAAAATGGATTGAACCGGACGATTCGGCGTTCCACTAGACTAGCCAAATACCTCCTCTCGTCCTTACACAATTCGGATGCTGCCCCACTCTTTACGCTGATATTGCCGTGTCCCGTACATGGTAAAAATACATTATACATGACATCGGTTAAAGTCCCTAAAACAGGGGCCGCCGACACAGCTTCAGGCGCAGAAGAGAACGACTACTGGAGGATTTAGCAAGAAGATACACGGTAGCAAAGCGTGCAAATTGATCAAGCAAAAATCAAGCGAAGGTGCGTTAGCCTGTGCGCTACGACAGCGGTACATGAAACGTTTTTTCCACACTATACTCGATAGCTTGGAGCGAAGGCGATGCGAGTCTTACCATTTGCGACAATTCCAGAGCTCCAATTCCACAACCGATTTGCTCGCGGCGAATTCGTGATGATAAACATAGCGTGTTTAGTTTTCTTCGGCAGAATGTGAGCTAGAATAATTGGTGGGAGTTGTCCGCACACAAGCTACTAGCAGGTATTACAAAAGACAAGATCCTGTCCGACAGGGTTATATGGTACCGCCTTGTCACACATGTGCCATCATACCAAGCAAAAATATATCCTTCGTTCATGACCCCGAGGGTGGGGCTACGCACCATAACCCACTCCTATTAATAGTGTACAATAGTCCACACCTAAAAGCATTGTGATACTGTGACACACATGCCTAGACAACACATCACACACAAGCAATGATAGGCAATATCGAGTTACAGCAGTGGAGGCGGTATGGCCCTAGAAGGCCTGTAAAATAGTCCAGGATTAGGAATACGAGAAAGGTTGGTGTAATACTTGGAAGGCCTATTCCTATAGGGATATGGAACACAGGTTCAGGGCGAGCCGAGCCCTACTTGTTTAGACCTTTCATCGGAGCCCCAATTGCATAACACAACGCTACAATTCTAACAAATCACCCAGCACATTTGAGTGATAAAGCAGGACCTGCCTAATAGGCACATCTGGAAGGGGCAAACGTGTGCCTCCTACGTAACCTCTTAGTAATTTGGGTCGATCGCAGGACGCCGTCAATGAGCGTCAAGACGACTCGGATGCACCGCTCCCTCAAGTACAATTTGCATACAAGACTTCGGCCAGCGCCGCCACCGGACTAGTTCCCAACGAGGTCTACATAGGTAGGCTTCCGCGACTCCTTCACATCGTGCCTACACACTCTGCGCAAGACTTCAGAATCTCCTCGGGCTGCACACAGTACTTTAAAACTACTACTGTATTGCGATTGGGTCTGAGGTGATTTTATATTTTCTATGGGTTGTCGCCAGGTCTCAATATGCGAGATCATCGCGGGGCAAACTTTGATGTCCGGTAATCCAGCACGTTGTGAGGTGTCGTGCCTGCACACTCCGCGCAGGACTACAGAACCTCCCCGGGTGGATCACAGTACTTAAAAACTGCAGTCGCAATTGGGCCTGAGGAATTGCCGGCACACTCCGCGCAGGACTTCAGAACTTCCCCGGGTGGATCACAATACTTCAAAACTGCAGTCGCAATCGGGCCAGAAGTATTTTTTCCACGGGCCCAATTGCGATTGCAGTTTTGAAGTATTGTGACCCACCCGCGGAGGCTCTGTGGTCCTGCGCGGAGTGTGCAAGCACGACACCTCACAACGCGCGGGATTACCGGACAGCAAACTTTGTCCCGCGCTAAATCTCGCATGTTGCGACCTGACTTCAGACCACCAGCGGCGCTGGCACTACACCGTTCTTGAGCAGCATGCTCGTACAGATTGTCGCCCAGACTGCCGAAACTCAACCCCCATGCGCCAGGTTCCCAGTTCGTCATTGGCAATTGGGTGTGGGTGTAAATTACGGCCGCCACGATCCATCAGTAATAGTCTAAGGCGTGAAGGCCGGCACGGGCACGAAAGTCCCCAAGGCCAAACTTTCGCTCGTTTGCACGGGCCTCTACAAAATCGTGGCAGTTGGCCTCTGATCTCTCGCCGACACACCGGACGGCTCTCCTCTGGGCGGTAAGCTCCTATAGTTGCATCTTCCCTCAGACAAACCCGGCGCGGATGCACACCGCCGCGTCTCTGTGGCGTGCTGCAAACCCTGTGTCAAGCCCCACGACAGTGAAGACAAGGCCTTAGTTACCGGAGGAGCTGACGCACTACGTTCTCAACAACTTCACGAAGTAATCTCCTCCGTACGACGTCACTCACGACGATATTTCGGTACCACTTCAACGACTCCAAGTGGAGAAAATTAACGGCCATCAATCAGTCCGCGGTCGAGGTGGGGTAATCGCAATGATGTACAAGACACAATGGACGGGATGCTGTCGCCCATCTTGGGAACGGGAGATGGGCCTCCAGCTCTTTCGTCGGCAAATGTTGCTTTACTGGCCCGGCACACCAAACTAGCACTGCCAGACCAAGCGCCTGTACCACCGAATGCGAATTGGCGCTGCAAAAGGAACTTTCTCGAGGCAACGGCGAACATTTTCTGGAACCTGGCTACGGATGCGTCCCTCGCGCGGATTGACTTCATCGCTACAGCACTGCGGTGCTTCCCAACGGGGCTCATTTTTGGTACAAAGGCGACGACGGTTTATGGCGGCTAGGGAAATCAGCGCGCATCGCCCACCGATGGGGTGAATTATATATACTGTGTGGTGGAGATTTCTGTTTTTTCCACCATTTGGCCCTGGAAGCTGCATTTGCTGATCTAGCGCAAATCCTATGCGATAAGCTTTGAGGTTCTCTATAACACGGAGTACAACCTCTGCCATGGCCTACGAGTCTAGTGGAGTCTGGCAGGGTAAGGGTTAGTGTTTTGAGGCGAAAACCACAGACGCAATCGTGCTCAATAGGCCAAGATGACATCGTGCCGCTACATGCCTCAAACCCTTCAAGCGATCACGGATGGAAGTAATTCCGCGAATTTTCGGACGCCAGGGAAGTCCGTCGGAGGCTGACAGTCATCCTACAACCTGAAGAAGAAAGCTAGTCAACGAGTAGAGGGTGACTGCCTAAGCCGCACGTTGAGGATGAGTTCCGCCGCCCTATCAAACGTGGCACGTACAGTAGGTACATTGCGGCGTTGCCGACAAAAAAAGGCTTAATAGTGTGGACGTGGGCTACGCTATAGCAGTATTGTACATACGCGTACCTTGTACGACCATAGAACGAGTACAAGTATCTGCAAGACAATTTAGTGATGTCCAACATCACAACTCACAGCAGACTTATCACGCGACTTTTACAATTCGCAACACGAAAAAAGACTCAGCTTTTCCGCTGGTATGGACTACTCCCCTTGGCGATGACGTCATAGCGTATAGCTGCTCCCTTAAAACGGCATTTCGCTCTTTCCTCCAGTACGTTGTGTATATGACTTCGCCCAGCTTCAGCAAAATGATAAGTAGTGCACACCCGATCTCTTCAGTACAGCTTCATTGCGAGAAATTTCCCAGTCGTCGGGGTTAGGGTTAGGGAAAGGGTTAGCGTTTACCAGGTAGAATCTAGCATAATTCAACCATTTTGTCGAAGCTGGACCCGTTCGTTCCCTCTGAGTTACTGCTTTCGTTGAATGGCCAGATCTGCCCTCGACGCACCCGCAAGAACTGTTATACGAGCAACCTGGTCGCGCCGGTATCGCTGGAGTGGCAGGACTCCACCGCCTCCCCAAAGTACTCTGTGCCGTGCTCCTGCCACTCCCAAAAGCGTGCCGTGTCGTCCGAAGGCAACATGCAACGGTAGAGGTGTACCATTGTTTTTCTGAGGCTCCTCACTTGAGGGGCTCTATACCTCCCCCAAAAACTGTTTTGGGGAAAAACAAAAGTGCCACCCGATGGAAAATCCCATGGCCTAGGCATACAACAAAAATTATTGCAACAACATATTGAAGTTCCGACGATATTGGGTTAAGGAGCCCCGTCTTTCAGAAAACAAAAACAAAAACGACAAAAAGTGCTACCTCTATCGTAGCAAGCGTCCGGACGGCGTTTACTACTTGCGGAGCTCTGATAAGTTCAGCGGAGATATAGCCATCAAAACTGAAACTTTACATACAGCTGAATTTTTTTCTTTAAGTTGACGGCAACTCACCGCGTTCGCTGATAATCCGGGAGTATAGCCTCGGAAGCCAGATGGTATTTAAAGTCGGCTACGCATTGTACAAAGCTGGGGCGAACGGGCAGTGGGCACGGAGAGTAGTAGAGGGCCATGCGGTAAGCAATGCTGAATGGTCTGCACATCTCGTTTACATTCCAACGCTCAATTGAACCCCACACAGCTCACAGAATATTACAGATCGAGGCTGAAAAAAACATCCTACTATTTCCAAGTGGTTTGTCGCCAAAAACCTGGGTGCAGCTCTAAAGGGGATACGAGATGGCACATCATTATTCTACATTCGAGTACGGGTCGTCGGACGTGAGCAGGTATTGCACTGGCGTCCCCAGTGGCTCAGTTGGTAACCTCGTGAACCTTCTGACGACTAAGTTGCAGGTTCGAATCTCTCCGGAGTGAAAAATCGCAATTTAGCAGTGGAAAGCGATACT
>JAYJMJ010000001.1:8181535-8192848 GCA_036873875.1 Laminaria ephemera
GTTGGTGGTTTCCCCCCCCCCCCCCCCCTTCCGAGTAGCTTCTGATATTTTGCGGAGTGTCCGCGGATCTATAAAATGTGTCGGCATTCCCATCCCTCCGTTCTTTTTTTTCGCCCTATGCACTGCCCCATGCTTATTGTCACTGCTTATTGTACCACAGACGACAGCAGTACACAGCAGTACCAACTCGTTTGTTCTTTGTGCTGGGCTTGCTTGCTCTTTAGGCGGAACCATGGGGCTCGCATTCTCTCGACTGTGGGAGCGTATGTTCGGGAAAAAGGAGATGCGTATCCTCATGGTGAGTGATTTGATAAATTGGCGGCGACTACTACTCCTGTGTTGATAATACTGGTTTTGTACGTACTGCTTGTTTGTAGTTCGAGGCCTGCCAGCCAGCCTGTGTGCGGCCTTGCCCTGTTTTTGTTCTTCTTGGCCCTGCCTTCCCTTGGAAGTTGCTGTGCTGCTGTTGCTGCTGCTCTCTTATCTGTTGTTGTTTTGCCTACCTGGTCTACACACAAAAGGTGTTTGTCTGCTACGCTTTTTGCAAACTTCTAAAGTTTTGGTGTCACTTGACCCGGTATATCTGTCGGCGTCCCCGATGGTCTAGTGGGTTTATCTGGTAACCACTATGTAAGGTCGATTTCGCGGGTTTGAGCCCCCCCTATTGCATACCAGGTACTCGTACTCGTAGGGACTTTTTCTTGTGCAAAAAAATGATTTGCAGAAAGCGCGAGAGCGTGAGTTAGCAAAATTCGATGATAATCGACGATCGTTGGGAATGCTGAACCCTCTGCGCGAAAAAAATGAAGGCATGTACCGGGGGGGAGAAGGGACGACACCTGTGACCACGGCTTGTCTAGAAGCTGGAAAGTAAGAGTGAGATTAAAAGTAAAAATCTCGAGAGCTGTACAACTAACTGTAAGTACCAGGCATACCTGGTATATCGTGACTTCTTCGGTAGGTTGGCCAGTTAGTTTAGTGGATCATAATTGTGCCGGAGTAATTAGTGTTTAGGGTTTGGAGTGCAAGCTTACGAGATTATCTGTTCTATCAATATGAGGTCATTGCGTATGTTCGTGCTGCTGCTGCTGCTGCTGCTGCTGCTGCTGCTGCTGCTGTTTTCATTCTGGGAGTGTGTGCATTGTTCTTGGTGTCGTGTAGAACCCTTACGTTGATTTTGAAGTCTGAAGACACAAATCACAACACATTGTGTCATCGTCATCGTCATCATTATTGTCGTTGTTGTTGGGCAGGGAGAAAGGTTCGTTTTTCTAGCTTCCCCTGTCTGTTTTTTCTGCGAGATGGTTTTCTCACACTCTCATCTCTTTAATCTAGTAGCGGTGACAGGTCATGTACGGGTACGATGTACTGGTATGAGATGAGAGATTAGATCAACCAATCGATAGTGGCTCGCATGCAGGGGGTATGTGCCGTGTGCTTGCCAGCGGCTGTGTTCTTTGCCCCCCTGCCCCCCACCCCCCTCGCCGGCTAAGCCGTTACGAAGTGTACCAGGTATGCACTTTTAGAGCTACCAGTATGATATGATATGATAGTTAGACTAGGAGTGCAGAGACAAGAGATATTGGAATGAGGAACAACGATTCATCGGTATAACTCCGCTCGCAAGTACCTGGTATACGAGTACTGCTGCTGCTCCGGTATACAAGCTGGTTACATTGTGCAGGGTTTTTCTTTGTAAGGCACCACGTACTCGTAGACTAACTAGAAAGCACCGTAGCAGGTATATCGATATTTTTTCTGTTCGCGGGGGGAACGCCTTGCTTGAGAAAATGAAAAATGAGACCGGCTGGCTGGCTGCCACGTCACACGGTTGACATCTGCTTGCTCTCGGTACAGAATACCCAGTAGTACTTACCTGGTAGTCACTACAAGCAGTTTGACACAGCAATGCCTTCACACGTCCGACAGGTCTGATCCATACGCATGATCTAGGTCTTTCAGGGCAGACAGATCCCTGGTTAATAAGATTTGCATGGCCTATAGATCATGTTGCGGGGTGAGAGCCGGAGGATCTGAATGATCTAGCACATGTTTCCTGGGTTGGATCTGTACTACGGTACGCAGATCCTGCACAGCATATCGTAGCGACAGATGGAGGATCTAGATGATCTAGATCGTGATCTGTCCGATGTGCATCAACGTATACCTGGGGTGTGTTCTGGCTGTTAGCTCTGGCTGCGACTCCGCACCTACTGCTCTCTGCCATACCTACCGGTATCATGCTTTCTGGTACATACAGGGCACAAACCCCTTGATTTGTGATGCAGATTTTTTTTTGGTTCGGTCTTTGTCGTCCCTATAAGAAACACGTCATTCGAACATGAAGCATTCCAAACTTGCTTCGCTTTTGTGCTTGAGTTTTCGTCGTGTTCTGTTTTGGATTGCTTTTTGTGATTTTGACTGACATTGACATGTATTTGATGTGATGTGATGTGATGGTGAGAATAGGTGTTCCAATGTTTTCTGTGGGTTTGGCTGATTTACAACTTGTGATGTGACGTGATACTGAAAATTGGTGTTTGTTTTGGTTTGGTCAGTTTTTGTCATTTTCATTGGCTTATGATGTGATTTGAATCTGAAAATAGGTGGGTCTGGACGCAGCTGGTAAAACTACAATCCTGTACAAGCTCAAGCTCGGGGAGGTGGTGACAACGATTCCCACCATCGGCTTCAACGTCGAGACTGTAGAATACAAGAACATTAGCTTCACAGGTAAGCTCGACGTGGGTGCATCGTGGTACGCGTGTTGCTTGGGAGTGGTGTCAACTATATATACCAATAGCGGCCGAAAACGATCTGGATGATCTCCCTGGTAGATGATCTAGATCATGATCTGTCCGAGGTGATGACAATTACTCCCACCATCGGCTTCAATGTCGAGAGTGTAGAATACAGAAGCATTAGCTTCACAAGCAAGCTCAACCTGTGTGCAAAAAACATACCAGGTGGCACAAAAACATTTCGTAGCTTGACAGCGAGTGGGTGGGCTGGTGCAGAAAGAAATACAACACTGGCTTCATAAGCGGGTGGGTAGGTGTACAGTCTATTAATAGTGTATAATAAGGGATGTCAACTATTCCCATCATCGGCTTCAACGTCGAGACTCCGTAGAATACAAAAACATAGCTTCTCAAACGGGTTGGTGGGTGGATGGGTGGGTGTAGTAATAAGACAAGAACATCGACTTCACAGAGAGTGGGTGGGTGGGTGTTGTAAGAACACAAGAACACAGCTTGCAAAACATGAGTGTCGACGAAATCCTAGATCTCACAGCTGTACCTGGTAGTGTATTTTTAATTTTTTATAGAGAACATTGGCTTCACAGGCGAGTGGCTGGGTGTACAGTTTAATACCGTATAACACGGAAGAAAGCACCCCCCCCTTAGATAGCACACTCCCCCACAGGAGCACACCCGGCGATACATTTTTTGGTTCGGTTTTCGACCGTCACTTTATGACCGGGGGTACGTTGAACACCACACACCCCACGGAGGTGCGCCTGAAAACAGCATTGAATTCCAAAATTTATCACACCACCTGGCGGATCATTCACCCACGAAACGCACCGGTATGGACTATGAACACCAGCACGGAGTCAACTGCTCTCCCCATCAAAGTGGGCCGAACGAGTCTGCGCCCCGACCCCACCGGTACCTGCTTCTCCCGCGTCTCGAGCGACTATCACGTCGTTTGTTTCAGGGACCAGCCGCCTTTCGACACCGGTAGTAGTACTGCCGGTACGACGTCTGCTACAACTATTGTGCCTCGAGCCCCGACTACCGGTGCCGGTACCAGTAGTAATTTTGTCGCCAATCACGGAACTTGTCGCGTGCCGTTCTACCGGTATCTCGAAAATAAACCAGTGCGCAATGTCAAGGTGTATTGTTGCTCTTGGCGTCGGCTAGAAAGAAAGGGTTCGTATGATTATGACCGCAGTTAGTTTTTCAGTGGGGCAAGGGCCTCTAAGGTGCAATCCTCGGGAGTTTTCACTTCATGGGATAACTATGGTACCGGTAACCAGGGCATACGGTAATTAGGGCTCCGACGCCTGTTGTGTGAAGCGCAACATGAGCCGGAAGGCGTGTTGCGCTCACGCGTCGCGGGCGTGCAGACCCCCGCACGCCCCCCCGGAGGGCCGCCGGAGGCAAACAAATGCGACAATCACGTTAATGCACGCCCGAAAACCACTTGATAGAGCTTGATAAAGTGTGTGTAGACACCTAAAACATTTTCTTCGCCTACATCGAAAACAAAAAGGTGCCTCAATTATTATTGCCGCCACAAGGACATGCCGAACAGGTTTTTCGCCGAGGTTTGGTGAAAAACACTGCGCGGCGCGAAACCGCGTGTTTCCGGGTTCAAGCGTGGGTCTTGCCATCACCGGCATTGCGTGGGAGTGGAAAAGCAAGCTGGTTTCGTGATCACACCCCCTTTTTATCACACCCTTGTTGCCGTTATTACCCCCTTTGTTGTCGAACCCCTTGCTATTACACCCCCTTGTTATCACACCCTCTGCAATCCGGCCGAGGTCTGTTAACGCTCCTTAGCAATCATTAATGCCGTTAGCACACCCCTTCGTTAGTACACCCCCTAGCTGCGGGGCTCCCGTGCACTCTGTTTATCACCGGGGTTGAGTTAGATAGCACACCCCCCCCACTACAGCACACCCGGTGATACTATTTTTAGATGCCAAAATGTTATCACCGCGGTGTGCTTTCTTCCGTGTTGTACGGTAGATTGTGATGACGACCTTTCCCACCATCGGCTTCCACGTGGAGACTGCTTGTAGAATACAACATTAGCTCCAGAGGCGATGGGTGGGTGTAGTAAGACAAGAACACTACAATCACAGGCGCGTGAGTGGGTGGATGTATATATCGCAGTCGTGTTTTATGTTGTGTTTGCTGCTTGCTCTTGTTTCGATGTTGGTTTGGGTTTGTTCCTTGTGCAGTATGGTCGACAGACGTAAGATATGATGTTTTTGTTCCGTTGTTGTTTTCAACACCGACATTTTGCATTTTTGTACTAAATGAACGGCGGATAAAATGTGCCGGGCTGCAGGTCCCACCATTTAAATATTGAAATTGATGACGGCACTGGTACGTTTTGTGTCTTGGCTCCAAGTCAAGTGCGGGCGATGCGTGGTATTTGGACTCGGCCTAAATGCAGGACGGACAGGCAAAAAACTTGGCTCGTTGGACAGAGATCACGCCTGTATCTGTCGTGTTGATGTGTTGTGCAGGATCTGTGTGGTACAGATCCAACCCAGGAAACATGTGCTAGATCATTCAGATTATCCGGCTCTCACCCGGCAACATGATCTATAGCTCATACAGATCATATAGACCGGGGATCTGTCTACCCTGCTAGACACAGATGATGACTAGGGATCTGATATGTCGGATGTGTGAAAAACTTCCTGCCGGTCGTTGTTCCAATAGGTCACAGCTGGCCTTGCGGCCGACCGCTTTTTTTACACAAACGCCACCAAAACATGATGCAAAGCCGCGCGACTGCCCATGCCGACCTCGCACCCCCCAAAGGGTCGGGGTTAGGTCTGGGATCGGGTTGGTTTGGGCCGGCCGGCATGATCGAAATTGACCACTTCCGACCGGCAGGAAGTTTTTTACCCGCCCGTGCTGCATTTAGGGCAAGCCTGGCATGAGGTATCTTGTACCAGGTACCAGGTACTCCGTATTTTTGAGAGGCACGCTCACCGTAACTTAACCTTTGCGCGCCCTCTATTTTGTGTTATTTCTAGAGTTATTGTGCGTTGTTTGCTGTTGCGCGCACTTCCCGGCTGCGGTTAATGACCTCTATATAGCGCTAGATCCCACTTCTCTTTTCTCGACGCGCGCGCAGCCGCCGCGGCGGTGTTGTAGCTATCCATGTCCGGACAAAACCCGAACCCCCGGAGCTTACCAGCAACATCAAAGCTCTTCCCGCCGCCGCGCTCGCCCGCACGTACCCACGGTCGTGTAACAAACTACCGTATATCATACCTGGTACCTGGTACCAGGTAACACGCAAGAAAACACACTCCCTGACATGAATTTCCGCCATGATTTTCTCCAGAGCAAAGGGGGTTGTGTTGCGTCGGAACGATCTCGTCATGTTTCCTTGAACGCATCGCTCGGCGTTTGCATGCTCCCCGTTGTCGAGAAACTCAGCTTGGAAATTTATCCGAGGGAGTGTGTTGTCTTGCGTGTTACCGGGTACCATGGCATACGCTAAGTGGGCCGGTTGTTAATCTGCAGCTGTTTGTGAGCCCCCCACTCCAAATATACGCGAGCTAGATGTTTATATCACGACGAATTTCACACCTCTCTTGCACCTGTATTACACTACTTAGGAGTGCGAGGGGCGACACTGCCGGTGTTGTGCCTAATTTTCCTACGTGGGAGTGTGAGGGGCGACTGCTGGTGTTGTGCCTAATTTCCCGTCCATAACATAAAACAACAGGGCAGTCAAGGAGGGTGTTGAATGCTCAAAACTACTACGGCAGCGGTAGGATCATAGAGGCTTAGGTATCAGAGTTATGCATATGATACTGGTACGTACTGCTCTTGTGGCACTTTTCGCAACCAGTGGGTGGATCGTACTCTTCAGTAGATGAACTTTTACCAAGAATGTCAACACCATGGAAAGAACAAAAGTACTTGATGTTACTGGTGTTCGCACAAAGTGATTGCTCAAGCCGCGACTGCTAGTGTCTGTAATTTTTTTATGGTCCCGTGTACCTACTTGAATTTAAATATACCAGTGTCCAGGCTCTGGTTTGGAAGGCAACAACCGATGGACAACTACGTATGATAGTTAAACTACGTACAAGCAGTATTATACGCCTGACCCTACTGTTTTGTCGACGCTATTGCTGCCGTAAGCTATAGGGTTAGCGTGTCAAGAGTCAGCAGAGCAGGTGAGGGACTCCTTCTCTTTGGATACGACAACCTCGGCGATCCCTCCCGTGACAACACCGACGCCTTCGCCGCACAAACCTCGGTTTGTTCTTTTAACCGCGGTTTGTGCGATTTGTTCTCAAACGCGGTTACCGCGGTTTCTCAGAGGCTTTATCAAAACGTGGTTACCACGGTTTGTTCTCAAAACGGCGTTTCAGCGGTTTGTTCTCAACACGCGGTAATCGCGGTTTGTTACCAAAACGGCGTTTCAGCGGTTAGTTCTCAACCCGCGGTTAACGCGATTTGTTCTCAAAACGCGGTTATCGCGGTAATTGCGGTTTGTCATCAAAACGCGGCTATCTGTTCTCAAAACGCGGTTCCCGTGGTTTGTTCTCAACGCGGCTTGTGCGGCGAGGGCGCCAGCCTCGTCACAGGCGGAACCGCCGAGGTTTTCGTAGGCAACGAGAAGGAGTCCTTTACTGTGTAGGCGTACGGTCGAGACTCTATTCCCTCTTCGCCAGCGGTACGGTCGCGGCGTATGGCCTGGGCTGCCGGGAGACGTTTTCTACCTATAACGATTTGCCCTGCAGCTCGTGTTTTCCCGCCGCGATAACGCTAGGCTCCTATTACGGGTTAGACTTTTTTTTTTTAGGCTCCCTAAAGAGTTAACAGTTATAACGCCAGCGTTTGGAGCTCTTAACACAACACGCGAAGTTTTGTTGTTTCGCCCCTTGTGTGTTTTCCTCCGGCATGTCCTGGATTGGCTCCGCTTGGCATGACGTGTCTTGACTTGTCCTATATTGGCTTGTCTCGTGAAAAAACAGTGTGGGACGTCGGAGGGCAGGACAAGATCCGGCCGCTGTGGAGGCACTACTACCAGAACACGCAGGGACTGATCTTCGTGGTGGACTCGAACGACAGAGACCGCGTGGATGCCGCACGGGATGAGCTGCACCGTATGCTCAACGAGGACGAACTGCGCGAGTCCATTCTGCTGGTGTTCGCTAATAAACAGGTGAAAAATGGTTAGGTTAGGTGGTTGTCCAATCTGCTGTTGTTTGCCTGTTGGGTGCTTGCTAATCAACAGGTGAAAAATGGTTAGGTTACAGTATCACAGGTGCTTGTCTATTCTGCTGGGAAGTGGTTGTGTGCTTGTCCGTTCTGCTGGTGTGAAGTTGTCGGTTGTCTGTCCATTCTGGTGTTTTTCGCTGTGTTACTGGTTTCGCTAATACACAAGTGAGAGGTGGTTAGGTGGTGATGGCTGTCTGTCACTGGAATTGCAAAGAATATTCGACCAAGGCTACAGTAGTCTAGTATTATACCTCCATTTTCACTTCCCAGGTTATGACAAACGTGCCAGGGGCTCTGGTCGTCGTTCAAAAACCGCCTTCTGAACACTTTGTGGGCGCGGCGTGACAAAAACCTCTATGGTGGCAGTGCATGTCGCGAAACCGAAAGGCACAAAAGTTTCAAGACTGCAAAGAAATAGGGTAGCCACTCACGCGAGCGAGTGAGTGGCTCTAATCTAAGCCGCTGAAAAAGTAGAACTGCTCCAAAAACGTGCAGGTTCGAAGAGGTCGACCTCTTTCGGATCTGAGGGAGTAAAGTGTCGAGAAAAATGACAATTACGGCAAGTGCCACCTACATAAAGGTGTGTGCGACATGCTGGTTTCCCCCCCGTTGGAGACGTGTGTCTTTACCAGGCCACTATGTCACCACAGCTATCAGTTGTATACCTTGCCTGCAATTTTGGCCATCTTGGCTGTCGCCACTACGGTAGACGGACTCAAAGCATTTGCTCAGTAGACATATCTTAATGAAGCTGTCATGTGACAACAGCTATGCTCTTATGCCGCGTTTGGAGTCAGTCTTACACCAGAACAGAGATGGTAACCGGATCTGAACAAGAAAGCCATCGTACGTACTGATTTTGATGCGGCTAAGCTATACGAATACAGTAGTAGAAAGGGAAAATACAATAGTGAAGCAATTCGTCACAGAAGAAAGCCATCGTACGTAATGATTTTGATGCGGCTAAGCTATACGAATACAATAGTAGAAAGGGAAAATACAATAGTGAAACAATTCGTCACAGAATCAGCTATTGGACACAGGTAGATGCTGTACGTGAACGAGCCACTGAAGACACTGTTATTAATAGTAAGGCAATAAATACACTAATGTCATACTCGAATGCACGTTTGACCCTCTTAGCACTAGAACGCTATAGGGCTCATGAAATGGGCCCAAAATTTTGTGGTATTACTTGATTTTAGAGGCATGCTCTTTGAGTGGACTTTGAATGCCCCTTTTACGACGCCAAAGCTTTGAAAAGTGATGTACTGTCTGCTGTGATGGGCCCAAAGAGTCCGGGCTCTGTTGACATGGTGGTAGTTGGGTATTTTTTTGCGGTTTCCGAGTGGGTGCTAAGAAGGTTAACATCAAAGGTAGACGCTGTACGTGAGCCACTGAAGACACTGCGTATGATACACTCGAATACATGTTTGAGCACACGTGTGAGCACAGAGGTAGATGTAGTTGTACATGAAGCAAGCTACGGTCAAACAGTTGATCGTTTGATCTCGGCACCAAACAGCACGCACGATTCAACCCTTATGGGACCCAGATACAGCGACCAATAATGTGTCGAGTGCGGTCTTGCCAACCGTCTATTACGAAAGACCATAGTAATCAGAACCCACGATATCCACAAAAACCTATATTGTATTCGCCTGTTTTTATTAACCATATTTGGTCCTCATTACTACGTTTCCCCTTAGTAGTGGGAGCGGTTAGGATTAGGGTTAGTGTCATGCTGAGCAGCCGGATGTGCTTCGTGTGTTGCCGACGCTGAGTTCGTCGCTTTTTTTCGATAACCAAAAGGGGTTACTAGAGGGATCGGCAATGATGTGACGTTTATTTCCGGCCGTTCACGGTTGCGTTGTCTGCGAAGTATTTATAATCGAGAGTGAGTATTTGTAAACCACTATTTCAGCCTTTCACTGAATTTTCGCACTGTGTATGTAAGTTATGGTATATATAATACGATATCTGAAGCAGCCGCATGACATCTGTAGCGCTCACCGTAGCACGTGCTTGTCGCCACGTGCTGTCTGGAAGCGTTGTGATTCCATGACTTCGAAACATACGTCTCCTCCCGAAACGGCGAAGTAACATTTTCCTTTAAAAAATTATACCTGGTGTTATACTTGGAACAACAATTTGTGAAATTTGACCAGTCTGATTGTAAATATATAAAGGGAGATTGGGACGTTTTGCGGAACATCAAAAGTCCCTTACGTTTTCTATCAGATAGGTAAGGTTTTGCTTTAACATTCGTCAGCAGAGGCCAATAGTGTTTCCGCCGACGGCAGATCGAGTTTTTTCCCGTCAAAACAACACCTGGTACTCTTTTTGTTCGACTTTATACATTCAACGCCTCGCCCTCTGCTTGACTTGATTGACCCCTGATGCTCCCTCGCCTCCGTATATAGGATCTCCCCAACACAAAGCCTGCAGCGGAGATGACAAGACAAGTCAACACCTATTATCATACATTTTTTTGTGGACCCGACCTGGTGTAATTTTCATACTTGGTTTTATCCTGGTTTTGTCATTTGGGGATAATAAGCACTAACCCCCCCCCCCTTGCGTTATTTGTTTGACTCGCCTCCGTATGTAGGACCTCCCCAACGCAATGTCTGCAGCGGAGATGACAGACAAGTTGGGCCTGCACGGCCTCCGCCACCGGCAATGGTATATCCAGGCATGCTGTGCCACAACGGGCGACGGCCTTTACGAGGGCCTTGATTGGCTCTCGGCCACCCTTTCCAAGAGGAAGTGAGTTTGCTGAGGGGAAAGGGAGGGAGGGAGTCTTGCGGCCACCCTCTCCCGAGAGTAAGTGAGGTTGCTGAGAGGGAAGGAATTGGAGTCTTGGGGCGTCTTGATCGGCTCTCCGCCACCCTCTCCAAGAGGAAAGCGAGTTTGCTGAGAGGGAAGGAATGGGAGTCTTGGGGCGCCTTGATCGGCTCTCCACCCTCTCCAAGAGGAAGCGAGTTTGCTGAGAGGGAAGGGGTGGGAGTCTTGGGGCGCCCTGATTGTATCTCGGCCATCCTCTCCAAGAGAAGTGAGCTTGCCGAGGGGAAGGGATGGGAGTCTCCGGGCGGTGGATGGAGGACGGAAGGAAGGCTGCCGGTCTCAATTGTTGGTCTGGTCCTCGGTTCATGCTCGGGGTGTAGTCGGTCTGGTTTGCTGCTGAAAGAAGGATTCGCATTTCGGGCTTTGTCGTATTGTTCCCCCGCCCCCCCCCCTGAAGCATATTGAGAGCTGCTTGGAGAAGGATTCGCTTGCGGGTTTGGTCGTATTGGGGGGGGGGGGGGGGGGGGGGGGGGGG
>JAYJMJ010000001.1:8259664-8271799 GCA_036873875.1 Laminaria ephemera
GTCTTGCAGCTGGCCCACCCAGGGGGGGAGGGGGGCTCCTTGTTAGAGGCTGCCGGTAGGGGCGACAACTCCCGTCTTGAGGATATTGTTGTCTGTGGTGCTGTCGGTGGGTTTGGTTGCGTGTCTTCGGGGGAGGTGGCTCTGGGTAGTGTGAAAGAGGGTCGTTTGCGCGCTGCTGCCCCTTGGGTGAAAAGGTTGAGATACTTCGGGGACGAAGAGCCGTCGTTGGACATGCACTTCAAGGTGCTCGGGAAAATCAACACCGATTGATTTGATTCTCGCGAGGATGGCGCTGAAGTAATCTGGCGTGGTACCGCAATCCTTTTTGATTTATTAATAGTTCGCCGCGGTCATTACCTCGACGTTTCCCTGAGCGACCGTTGTTTGGTGGAGCTTGCCGGTGGAGAGTGTCACGGCTTGGCCCTGGCGTTGTCAGTGCTGTTGCTGTTGTGATGCGGTGTACTCCGGGGCAAGGTTACGGATTCTCCCGTAGATGCCGGTATATTATTTACCAAGTATCTGGTACCAGTATATATTACCGGTAATTACCCGTACCGCAGTAATTAATGTATGCTGTTCCTTCCTCTTTTGGCGAAGCGTGCTGGTGAAGAGTGTCGCGGTTTGGCAACCTACGGCCCCGACGTGTTGCTGTTTTGTGTTGCGGTATACTCCGAAGCAGGGTCAGGAGTTAGTTGCACCTACTTTTTTTCGTTGCCGGTAATTAATTACCCGTACCGCAGCAAGTAATTTCTCCTTTCCCTTTTTGTTTTGGCGGAGCTTGTTGGTGGAGAGTAACTATCACGGTTTGACAGACTGTGCCCCTGGCGATGTCAGTGCTGTTGTTGTTTTGTGTTGCGGTGGACTCCGAGGCAGGGTTAGGGATTTTTGCCATGCGGGTATTTTTTGCCGTATGTATTACCGGTAATTACCCGTGCCGTACCTTTTAGTAATAATGTATTATCTCCCTTTTTGTTTGTGGAGCTCGCTGGTGGAGACTATCGCGGTTTGGCAGACTGCGGCCGTGGCGGTGTCATTGCTGTTTATGGTCTATCGTTAAGGCTGTGGTCTATTATGATCAAAGAAGAGTAGACACGCAGCTCAGGGCGAGCATCGCTCAAGCCCCCTAGCCTGAGATGGTCACCCCCGGTGACCCAAATAAAAGAAAGAAGAGAGTTTTATTACCCAGGGTTGGAGTGGGCGCTGTGCGCGCTGTTCTACCGAAGCACCATCGACAATCTGTTATACACATCGTACAACAATCCACGTTCACTAGGAAACCCGGAGATGTATCCAGGGTGTAGGAAACCCGGGGATGTATGGTGTTCTCTTACAATACCCAGAATTGGAGAGTTTGGACAGTGTCCCTCCGTCATAGACAGGGGAGGAAGAGTTGCCCCAGCAGAGTGAATGAGTGGCGATATTCTACAGCAGCCCAAGCATCCGTTGTATCCCCCAAGATCCATATATCCATCTACCTAGGAAAACTCGGGCTTCCGGGATGTCCCCTGGTATAACCCGCAAGATCCATATATCCATCTACCTAGGAAACCGCGGGGATTCACCCAGGATGTCCCCTGGTGACCACAGGTCGCTTCGCTCCCTCGTTCTTGCCTCATTAAAAGAAGAGAGCTGTATAACCCAGAGTTCGAGTGAGCGCTGTGCGCGCTGTTCTACAGCAGCATCAACAATCCGTTACACGCATCGTACAATAATCCACGTTCACTAGGAAACCCGGAGATGTATCCAGGGTGTAGGAAACCCGGGGATGGATGTAACACAGGATGAGCGCTGACGAGCCCTGGCGACCACAAGACATGGATGACCACTCAGCTCAGGGCCAGCATCGCTGTACGCGCACCCAGGCTAGGTGATCACCCACGTGACACTCATGAGAAAGACATTGTTATGTATGTGATGTTCCACCGCGGCACCAGCATCAGTTACGCCCGTCGCAAGATCCATATCATATCCATCCACCTATCTATGAAACCCTTGGGTGTATCTAGGATGTCCCCTGAGGACGACCATTCAGCTCAGGGCCAGCATCGCTGTACTCGTAGCACCCGGGTTAGGTGATCGCCCACGTCACAAACTCATGAGATACCTACATAATTGTATACATGTTCGACGTTCCAGAGCAGCAATAACAACAGTTATCCCCGTCGCAAAACCCATCTCATATCCATCTACCTATCTATGAAACCCGGAGATGTATCCAGGATGTCCCCTGACGAGCACATGTTGCTGTTTTGTACTCCGCGGCAGGGTTAAGGGGTTGCCTCATGCCTGGTACCAGGTATATAATTGTTATTTTTTCAGTCGCTGCTTCGCTTCAACCTGTGGTTAGTGCGCGACGGTCTTTTACCCGAACATGCACGCTGACTATTAATAGTTTAGTCACCATGCTTGTCCTTTAGAAAGATACGTTTTTTGTGGCGGTCGACAAAATAAGTGGTTGGTGGATGGGTGAGAGGGTGGGTGGGTGATGGATGGGTAGGTGGGTGGGTGGGAAAGAGCGTGTAATTACCTTCTGTTGTACCGCACTAAAAATACGGCCAAGATGCCATATAATATGGTTCCGACGGACAGACAGACAGGCGGACAACCAGATCTTTTTGAAATTAGAGACCCCAGTTACGCTGGGGAATTAGAAGCCTGCACGCATCTCGCAATGAAGAGGCTTTTTTCGCCGACATCACGAGGCCTTGCCTCATTACTAGTGGCGTGGTAAGTAAGGCAAGAAGAGTGTCTCGTACTTGCATTAGGTCGTGTGAGTTCGAAAAACAAAACAAAACGGAATTATGCCGCATCCCAAACACACAACAAGGCCTCGCTACAATGACCACAGCAGCACAGCGACCGCGCCCAACTCGAGACGGCTTGTAACGAAACGAGTCCCGCGTGTTATAAAAGCGTAATCTCGTTCCCGTCTGTCGACGCCGGGTTGGTTGAATCGGATTTGTGCAGGTCTTGCACTGATAATGTATGCCGCCGACAGATGGTGCACAGCAGACAGGCAGACAGGCAGACAGACAGACAGACAGACAGACAGGCAGACAGACAGAAAGACGCACAAACTACGCACCTTTTCTTTGCTAAAAAACAGAAGCAGCCTCATTATGAACCAAAACGTCCAATAATATCTCACAATAAACCACGGATTGTTCTTGGCTCGGTTCCCGATCTCTTAACACATTTGTTTCGAGTTTCCGCGACAGAGACCCTACTGTGGGTAAACCTAGGGAAAATCTGGTAGATAGGCATGTTCAAGCCCTGAGAGAGCAGAGCACAACCATTGCAGTTCGTATCGTACACTTGGTAGGTATGTTCAAGCCCTGAGAGTGCTGAACGCAGAACAAAACCAACCACCGACGGACGACGGGCATATAAGCATATAATATATATGTTCAAGTTCCGAGAGCGCAGAACACAACCATTACAATATTGCGTTTCTTTTATCGTCTCGGCCCCCGCATCGTCGGATTATTCGAGCGCATAATTCTCGATGACCACGCGCACTTTCCTCGCTCGCTTGCTGCGTGAATCGCCTTCGGCGACTTCGTCGTTTTTGCCTTCTCCGGTGCCTGCCTTCTCGAAATAATAATACCAGGGAGCAAAAAAAGAAGATAACTGATTGAGTTTGCCCATTGATTGATGATTGAGTATCTGTGTATAAGTGCGTGCAGTATAAAAATTTATTCTGCACGACGAGGAGAGCCTATGAACCGTACCATATACGAAAATCTACGCGCCGTGTGGTGCTACCGTCCGTGTAAAAAAATGAAAGAAGACAATATTTACTTCCACTATACGTAGGTCAGTACCAAATTACTAAGCAACTTTATATACTACGACTACTTAAAAAAAGAGCGACATCTCACCCGCCTGCTATGTATATAGCAGGTATGTATATCTACAAGTACGTTTATATCTCAGTTGCTTTTGCTTCCCGTGTGTCTGCTACTATAAATATCATCCCCATGACTATTAATAGCTGATGTTACCATCATAGCAGTCGATATAATCAACTATAAATCTCCATCCACCCATGTCTGCCCGACGTTACCACAGTACGGGCAGCAGTCGATAATATCAACCATCAATCTCCATCTATCCATGACTGACTGGTATTTCCACAGCAAGCAGTCGACAGCATCAAACATCAATCATATCCATCCATCCAGGACTGACTGGCGCTACCTCAACCGTCGACATTCACTATCGATCCCCATCCACCCATGCATGGCTGTCTGATGTCACCCCAGCAGTCGACAGCATCTGATTCAATCATCAATTGTCTCCATCCATCTGCGACTGACTCATGCCACAGCAAGCAAACGACAGTAGTATCAACCATCAATCAATCATATCCATCCACCCATGGCTGTCTGATGTCACCCCAGAAGTCGACAGCATCTGATTCAATCAGCAATAATCTCCATCCATCTATGACTGGCTAATGTCAGTCGACCTCATCAACAACCAATCATCTCCGTGACTTGACTATATAACGTCACCACAGCAAGCAGACGTCAGCATCAACCATCAATCTCCACCCACCCATGGCTGATGCTCTACTACAGCAAGCAGTCGACCTCATCACCTTGATCCCCATCCATCCATGACGGACTGATGATGTCACCACACAGGAAGCAGTCGACTTCATCAACAGCCAATCATCTCCATCCATCCGTGACTGGCCAATGTCACCATTCTTATTGCACGCCGACTTGTTCAGGCACCATGCTTGTCCTTTAGAGAGTATTTTCTTGTGGCGGCCAATGAAAGAAGTAAGTGGAGGTGATATGCCAAGTGTTGCAACGTCACCCACCGCAGTAAGCATTCGAAATCAACCATCGTCTCCATCGCATCCAATGATTGAACTGACTGATGTCACAACAACAGTCGACCTCATCAACCATCGGACGGAACTCGCATGCGGCCGCTCGCTGAAAAAAAAAAAGGGGGTTAGAAGAGTAGGCTAGGACAAACAAACAGATCACCATCAATCATCAATCACGGAAAGTCAGAGGAAAAGCAAACCGACACTACAGCAGCAACAACAGCACGGAAAGTTAGAATCAAGGCAAACCGACGCTACAGCAGCAGCAACAGCAGCAAGCAGCGCGTGCCGCGGCTGCTACCATACGCTAAGCGAAAAAGCAAAAACGAAAGAGAGGGAAAGCAGCGAGAAAAAGCGGCTCGACTCGACTCCGAGGCTCATGATCCCATCAGTCCTTGTCCTACACAAATCATCATTTTTTCCTTCCCACCAAACTCTACTGAACAGATGTCAGGAGACACCACCGCTTGTCATCCCTTGACAGACAGCAATTTTCCCATAATTTGCCTTAATGGACGGCAAAGTACTACGTTTAAATATGGAACAGGCTCGGAAAAAGGCGGCTCGACTCGAGTCGCAGGCTGGTGATCCTAGCAGTCCGTGTCCGATATCAACCATCATGCTTCCCTTCCCACCAAAGCTCCACTGAAGCACGGAGAGAAACGAGAAAAGGCGGCTCGACCAGGTCTTACCGCATTAGCTCACACGCTCGACTCGACTCAGCAGCTGATGGTCTGATCAGTCCGTGCCCTACATGAATCGTCATTCCCATTCTCCCTTCCTGTCAAAGCTCTACCGAAGCACGGAGAGTAGGCGATAAAAACCGCCTACCTCGACTCGACTTGGCTTGACCTGACGGCTGATGATCCGATCAGCCGGTGTCCTAGCATACGCCAATAATCACTCGCCTCCTCCACGAAAACTCTACACACCAACCCTTTTAGAATTGAAAAAAAAATACACACAATTTCCGAGTTTGTCCTCAAAAGCGCGGGGGGTGCAGTTCTAAAGATGTTAAAGCAAGACACCAAGTTTTTTCTTGCGTCATGATCGACACACGGTGCAATCCAAGACAGCCTTATCAGGCTCACCCAAGCTAGAGAAGCCTCGATCGAAAAAAAAACTGGACACAAGAGGGCAAGAAGAGAGCACCACCACGTCCAACAAACGGACAGCACAGCAGTGGTATTATGGCGGATGTCTATCACGCTCTACGCTGCCGATTTTGACACCAATAAAAAAACGTAGCACACAACGCTACCAAAAACTGCTGGAATACCTCCGAACCCCCACTCCCCGCCATACCGCCATACCAAAACCATACCTGGTACCAGCACGTTTTTTCGATCACTGAAATATTCCCGTTCAAACATTCAACGATACCTCTTGGCTTTTTCGACCAATGACATCTCTCCGTTCCAAGAAACCGGTACTGGTAAGTTTTTTCGACCAAACGATTTTTTTTCCGTTCAAATAAAGTGGACCAAATCAGCAAACTGCTCGCAAAAGTTTCCCTCCCCTTCCCGTCCTTCCACTTTCTCTACGCTGATTGCTTCGCCACCAGGGACCACCATCATCCTCATAATCAGGGCTATTGACTAGTCGGATCACTTCTCGAGGGTCGGGTCGGGTCGGGCCAGGGTGACCCGACCCGGCCCGTGACATTTGATTGACTCGACCCGACCCGACCCGACAGATTTCGAACACCTTCTGACCCGACCCGACTCGACCCGCGAGTTTTAGAAAAGCCTCTTGACTCGACCCGCGGGTCGGGTCGTGACCCGTCATAATCATCATCCTTGGCTAAGCTATGATACGATCAACGGCAAATGTGCCACCCTCCCCCCAAATAACAAAGTCGACGCGGCGAGTCATGCAGCATCAAACACCAAACTTGAAATACATCACGCATGTCGGATGCCAGCGTCGCCCCCCTCTCTCTCAAACTCGGAACGGCCGTATGGCAGGACTGAGATCTATCTATCTCTACCTCTGTTATCGTTTGTTGTTTCCCCACTAGTAAAATAATATCGAACGATAATCGAGTTCGTTACGATTCCGATAAACAAAACACCAAATCGATACCAGGTACGATTTCAAGAAGAGTTACGCCCAAACTAACCAAATCGATACGATTTCGACAAGAGATACGCCCAAACTAATCAAATCGATAGGGTTTCGATAAGAGATACCCCCAAACGTTTTCGTTCAGTATCAGCTAAAAAATACGTGGCTGCCAGGGGATGGAGGGCAAAACGCATTCGCTACGATACATCGAAACTCCGATATTTCGATATACAGTAGTGGTCCCTCTATAGTGCCGGTATGTGCCAGCCGGAAATACCGGCACTATTCCGCATACTTCCACTACTGGTTGTTTCCGTCTGTGGCACACGACTGCACAAGCACTACAGCGGGCAACCGGCACTACCCAACCGGTACTATAGAGGTATAGAGGGAGCACTACAGTATCGAAAATGTCGATATATCGAAACTTACTATATATCGAATGTTTCGACACGATATCAAATGTTTCGACACGATATCCAGCACTGCTATTCCCCACTGGCATCCGTCCGCGCGCCATATTGTAACGTTGTAACGGGTTGCTGCTCTAGTCTAGTGATACGACCGTGACACGGAATGATTGACCTGGCTTACTGAGAGAGTGAAAGATTGATATGATTGGCCGGCTGCAGCTATCGTGTAGCGAGGCGTTCGAGTTCAGCAGCAGTGAGCGAAACGCTCAGGGCGTTTCACGGGATGGATCACTTCTCGCGGGTCGGGGGGGGGGAGGGTGTGGCCGGGCCTGAGTGACCCGCCCCGGCCCGTGACATTTGATTACCTCCTGACCCGATCCGACCCGACCCGTGGTATTTCGAACACCTCCTGACCCGACCCGACTCGACCTGCGAGTTTTTGAAAGCCTCTTGACCCGACCCGCGGGCCGGGTCATGACCCGTAAAAAGCCCTGGAAACGCCCTTGAACGGCGGAACGGACGAGGCAACCATTCCGTGTAGAGAGAGCTACTGCAGTAGACGTACTGCTACTGACCTACGACGGTAACATACATACCACAGGTGATTGACTTACTGGCCTACCACAGCAGTAGACTTACTCATCTCCCACAGCAGCAGACCTATTGACCTACTACAACAGTTGGCCTATTCGCCTCTCACAGCAGTAGGTGTACCGAAGTACCAGGTACAACAGTGGACCTACTGAATTACAGCAATATACGTGCTGACCTATCACAAAAGTAGATCTATTGACCTACAACAGTAGAACTACCGACTTACAGCAGTATACCTATAGCCTAAAAGCAGTAGACCTACTGAATTACAGCTGTAGACCTAAAGACCTACCACATCAGTAGACCTAAAGACCAACCACATCGGTAGATCTACTGACCTACCACAGCAGAAAACCTACTGACCTACCACAGCAGTAGACGTTCAAGCCCTACCACAACAGTAGATCCATTGGCGGAAAGCAATAGGCAATCCAGTAGGGCTGGTACAAAGTCACAAGACAGCAAACAGTAGCCGGAAACCAGAAGCACTCACAGGCGCATGGACTCGTGACTTACGCCCTCGCATGCGCTTCAAGCAAGCTCCTCCACCTATATTTTCGCTTCGTGCCTACCGTCTAACACGCATGATAACATACCCCTTGGGTTGAATTTCTGAGACGATTTTCCCCAAAACAAGGGGGGGAACACACAACGAAAATGGTGGTTTTGGACACATCGCTCGGCGTTTGCACTCCCCCCGTTGTCGTGTAAATCAGTTTAGTAATTCGTCAGAGGGGGTGTGGTATCTTGATTATAGTATACCGTACATTTTCGCTTCGTGTTCGTATGCCTCAAAAAGCTCACGCGAAACCACAGACCAACCGCAGGCATATACTGCTGTCCCACCAACGGCGTATCAACAATTAAAAAAGAAAAAAAAAGGAAAAAAAAGGCAATTCTCACCGCCAAGCAGCAGCCGCTGCAGGTAACAATTTACGATACGGACGGTAACGTGGTATCAAAACCACATATCATAACCTGCGAGTTATAGAAAGGCTAGCTCTGCGGCGGGCAGTGCTCGCGCTGTCGCGGTGATAAGAATTAGCCAAATAAACAAGGAGACCCTAAAAAAATTCCATCTGTGTAACAGCATTTCGCTCCTTCGAATAATAGCAGAAAACAGGTTATGTCTACCAACAGGGGGGGGGGGGGGAGGAGGGGCGGATAAAAAAAATATGCACAGCAAATAAGAACAACGCAAAACAATTCGGAAAAATTCTACAGAAAAAAAAAAGAAACAAAAGAAACCAAACAAAACATGAACCCCAAAATGGTAGAGTTTGCTAGCCTTGCAGAAGGCAGGGCTCGCCTCCCCATTGCTCTCTCTCTCTCTCTCTCTCTCTCTCTCTCTCTCCCTCTCCCTCTCTTCCCCCGTATATATTTGTTTTTTAGTAAAAAAGCTAAGGAGGCATGCCCATGTCAGCCATATCTCCGCGCACCCCCTCCGTGTGCAAAACCGGCAAGGCATAAACCAGGACACAGCCGATTCGTAAATAGACGAAGGAACGGGCGAGGTGATATAGAGAGGATCATAGGATAGCCTGCCTGTCTGTTTTGTCAACAGAAAAGTCTGTTTTGCGAACAGAGAAAAGCCTGTTTGCGAACAGAGAACAGTCTGTTTGCGGACAGAAAAGCCTGTTTGTCAACAGAGAAAAGTCTGTTTTCTGAACAGAAAAGCGAGCCCCCTCTCCCCCCCCCCCCCCGCGAATCTCACCGCCCTTTTGATTCGTCCGTCAAAAATAACAAAATAATTAGAAAAACATCCCCGAACTGTCTGGTGTTCCCGACAGACCTACAGGGTAGGGTCGCAGACCGACAGGATAGGGTCGGGGCGGAGCGCGGAAGTTCACGCAAAAAAAACCCACCAAAAAAACCTCCCAAAGAGATCTTGTCTTGCTAACGGTCGATGAGGTCTTACGGTGGAGCCAGCGACTTGCCACCCGTGCTGGCCACGAACACTGCACGTGGGGGGGAGACACGTGGAGGGCACGCAGAGGGCAGGAAGAGGTACGCACGGGAGAGGCAGAGGACACGCAGAGGAAGAGCAGAGGATACGCAGAGGAAGAGCAGAGGGCACGCAGAGGACAATGAGAGGACACACAGGCGAGGCACGTAGGAGACACGAAGCATGCGCGAAGGTGGGAGAGGGAGGAACCAACATGTCAGATTATCTTATTTAATTTTGCTAGTTTTCTTTTTTACAAAAGCTAAAAAAACGTCAGCTGTGAGTGCGAAAATTTGTGACTTTTGCTTTGCAGCTCAACTCGCAGGAGAAGAATACACTCAACGACCTTTTGGACAAGTCATGGTCACAGGTGTCAACCCTTCTCCCCCTCGGTATACGCCTTCACTCTTAACGCGGATGGGGTGTAGCATTCCCACTGCTAAGACTATTAAATCCGAATCTATTTACCTCCCCCGTTATTTTCGCTCATATGTCTCTCACGGCAGTTACAGATAGTGCTTGAAATGGCAGTTACAGATAGGGCCTGAACTGGCAGCCACAGATATGGCCTGAAATGGCAGATACAGATATGCCTCTAATGGCAGATACAGATGTTGCCTGTGATGGCAGTTTGGCAGCCGCTCAACAAGTAGCGGCAGCTTGCGCTGCTGTTGCAGCGGAAGCCGGACGGCCCAGCAGCTAGCGCTGTGTTGTGAATGTAACAGAGTTAAATTGACACACGATGCATACGTGGAAGTTTGGTGAGCTCAAGCTACATTTTTACCCATCTGCCGGGGGATAAAAGACGTGCGCTACGATAGAGGTAGCACTTTTAAGCGTTTTTGTTTCTGAATAACGGGGCTCCTTAACCCAAAATCGTCGGGATTTCATTCTTGTTTTGCAATCTGTTTTTTTTTCGTTTCACCTAGGCCATGGGTTTGTGCACCGGGTTGCACTATATGTGTTCACAAAATCAGTTTGAGGGTGAAGCACAGAGCTCCTCAAGTGAATGAGACTCAGAAAAAAAATGGTGCACCTCTCTCGTAGCATGTGTCAAAAAAAAAATAGAAAAAAAGGACAGTTACAGGTGTTGCCTGTAAAGGCAGCGACAGATATTTCCAGAATTGACAGTTACAAATATTGCGTGTAATGGCAGTTACAGATATTTCCTGCAATGGCAGTTACAATTATATTGCCTGCCATGATAAGTCAGATATTTGTCTGTAATGGCAGCGACAGATACAGCCCGCCACGGCGTCATGGCAGTTACAAATAATGCCTGTAAATGGTAGATACAGGAATTACCTGTCACGGCAGTAACAGATTACACAGATAACGCCTGTAATGTATGTCACGTTTGAGAGATACCAAATTTGGTTGGGTAGGAAAACATATGAAACCAACGAACATAAGGTCAACCCAACCCAAGAAAAATTATGCAGGGCTGTGGGTAAAAAGGGCCAAAATGGCACTTCTAACACGTTTTTTCTTGGGTTGGGATGGCCTTGGGTTATGACGTTCGTTGGTTTCGTACGTCGAAGTATGGTTTTAACCCAACCAAATTTTATGTCTCGCAAACACCCTAATGTTAGTCACAGATACTGCCTGTAACGGCAGTTACACACATCGCCTAGAATACCGCGACGTACTAAATATGTCTTACGATGGGGGAACATAATAGTCAGGACCAAATATGGTTAGTAAAAACAGAGGAATATGTAGTTTTTTTTTGTATAACGTGGATTCTGGTTACTATGGTCCTCCGTAATGATGACCGCAGTTTAGGCGTGTGACGAACGGCAACTTTAGAAAAACTTGCCGTGACTGACGCTAGCTCTGACCCCGTAATTACTACCAGGTACGCAGGTAATTTTTAGTGCAGAACGCGTCAACCGTACGCCCGTGACCGGTTCTCATTTTTTTATGGCCGTCACTAGACACATTTGGTACGTACTTCATCTGGGGTATATACTGGGTGTAGATTTGGAGTAAGGATACAAGTTTGATACGCCAGACAGCACATACACACACACACTTCGCGTGGAAAAGCTCAAGGTGTCTAGTGCATCCGAACGTAATCTTACCCTACGAGCTGCATTCTATTTTAGGGAACGGACAGAGCACGCCACCCCACCCCAACCAACCCCACCCCGTAATGAGCACCCAAATGTTAGACGTGTCTATTATTAATAGGAGTAGGAACGGTGCTCCACCTCCAAAGGGAAGCGTGGTCAAGGTTCAAATGACTAAGGCACCCAACACATGAGTACCCC
>JAYJMJ010000001.1:8356348-8368639 GCA_036873875.1 Laminaria ephemera
AACCCCCAACTCTACCCCCGCCCCTACTCCCCACCACCACCCGCAACCCCAACTCTAACCCTAAACCTCTAAGCATGTTACCCTACATAAGCAACCAACCCAGACTCTGCCACCCCCTCCCCCAACCCTCCATCCCCCCTCCCGCCCCCGCCCCCGCCCCCACCTCTCCCCGACACCCCTATCCCCACCCCGATTCCGTGCTTGCAGTAGCTGGGGTGGATCGCAATTGGCAGGGGCAGGGTCGAGACCGACATGGTCAAGGGGCGTAGCGGGGGAGAAGAGCAGCAGCCATTCTTCGGAGGAGTCGGTACTGGGATTTTCTGCGGCAACACCAGCATCATCATCATCGGCAGCAGCAGCAGCAGTAGCAGCAGCAGAGGAGACGGTGGAAGGGGGTGGTGGCAACCGTCACCCCCCTATGGACCAACGCTTCTCATCGCGCGGCAAGGAGGGGGGTGTGGCTGGTGGCGGCCAGTTGGCCGGGAGCGGGCTATTAGCTGGGAGCGGCCAATTGACTGGGAGCGGCCAGTTGGCTAGGAGCGGGCTATTGGCTGGGAACGATCAGTGCTCTGGGAGCGGCCAATTCGCTGGGAACGGTCAGTGCTCTGGGAGGGACCAAGCGGGTGGGAGCGGCCAATTGGCTGGGAGCAGCCAGTTAGCTGAGAGCGGTCGATTGGCTGGAATCGACCAGCTGGCTGGTAGAGGCCAGTTTACTGGCAGCGACCAATTGGCTGGTAGCGGCCACTTGGCTGGGAGCGGCCAGTATCACGGATCTAACCCCGCATGTCCCAGGAGGCGACCGCTTCAAAGGAGCCCCGTGGGATTGGGAGGAGGGGGTGGTAAAGCCAGGTCGGTCCTTAAGGTTTGCATGGAGAATGGAGGCGGTAGGCCGTCGGTAGGGAGCAGGCGGTCGGTAGCCTCCACTGTGAGGTCCCGCGCTTCATCGACGCCGTCGGTTGAGGGTGATGGTGGTCCAGGGAGCAGGGTTAGCTGGGATGAGGGGAGCGTTGGGACTGCGGGGACGGTGGACACGATGGAGTTACCGGCGTTTTCGGGATTGCCGGAGGGGGAAGGGGACAGTGATGGCGACGGTGATGGCGATGATGATAACGATGATATTGTCTTTCAGGTTGCGGACAATGTGGACCTTGGCGCCGTCGACCTTTTCGTGAGTAATCTTTTGATATACTGCTGCAATTGTTTTCCATACGTTTTGGTACGCGTTTTACTCCTACCGGGTATATTATCTTAAACGTCCCCTGTTTTTGCGGTAACCACCATCAAGGAGATCATACCCTCGCGAAAGGTACGATTTACGTAAGTACGGGCTGTTTTGGCCTTATTCCGACATATTTGATGACGATGGTCTTGTGTTTCACGTTGCGGACAAGGTGGACCTTGGGGCCGTCGAACTTTTTCGTGAGTTTTTTGGCGAGAATAAGGGCGGAGGGTTTGACGGTAGAGATAGCGCCTTAATTTTGTGCGGCCAACCGCTTGAGGAGCTCTATATATCTCACCCATTAACGGACTTAAAAAATACATCTGTTATAATAGCCCGACACGCTGTTTTACAGTCTGACCTATTTTGTGTCTCTCTAGGATGGAGAATCAGGATGGACACTGGGTGTTCTAGTGATTGTTGTCGTTGGGTAGAAATAGCCGATTTAATGTGAAGACAACCCACGCACACAATCCCATGGGCAAGGATTTAATGGATATTTTGAATACGCGTCGGATCGAGGTAGCTTTTCAGTTTGGGAGCCCTATCCGTGACAAATCGTTAGGCTCACAAGTGCATTCCCTGCCGTGGTATGGCTGGAAAGGCGGAGGGTTAGACGGTGTGGTGCGGGGCGGTTCGGTGTGCTGCGGTGCTCCTTTCGAGCGAGCTGTTTTTTTATCGTATATACTCGTATACTGCGATGTTGTTTGATGTGCGGTGATGGCGATGGTGATGATGATGATGACGATGATCTTGTCTTTCAGGTTGCAGACAATGTGGACCTTAGGGCGGTCGACCTATTCGCGAGTCTAGGGGGGACAGGGCGGAGGGTTATAGACGGTGTGGTAACGCGTGGTACCGTGTCGTTTTATCTTTTTATCGCGCACCCTCCGACGGAGGGTTAGGCGTTGTGGTGCGGTGTTGTGCGGTGCTGTGCTCCGTTTGAGCGATCTGATTTAGAGTCGTCATGTAGTGCGGTGCGGTTCTCAAACGATCTGATTTAGAATCGTTCCACGGCACGATATATATAGGAAGTGTGCCTAATTTTCTCCGGTACGTGAGAGGGTGACAGGTTGTTTTGTTTTGTTTTTGTTGTGTCCACCTCCCCCCCTTGTGACGGGTCAGGTGCGCCCTCAATCTCCTGGCGCGGGCGGTGTCCAGGGGCAGATGACGTACCAGGATCAAGACGAGCTGCGCCTGCCTTCTTCTGTCGCCGAACCGCCTAGCAAGCGCGTGGAAAAGGTGCGGGCCGCCATTTGTTGTTTGTGTTGTTGTATGTGCTGTATGTACCTACTTTGTATGCGCTGTATGCGCTGTATGCGCCTACATTTCCGATATGCGTCTGCGCTGGGTGCGCCTGCACGTTTTGCGCTGTGTACGCTTACATTGTGCGCACATGCATTTTTAGTGGTTGCACTACCTTGGATGCGCTGTATGCGCCTACCTTGCACCGGTATGTGCCTGCGCTCGTTGCGCATGCACTGTATGCGTCGTACGCATTGTATGCGATTTATATTCCTACTCTGTATACACTGTATGCGCCTGCCTTGTATGCGCGGGATGTCGTGCACCTGCATTGTATGCGCTGTATGCGCCTGCGTTGTATGCGCTGGATGTCGTGCACCTGCATTGTATACGCTGTGTCGTATTTGGCTACCTTGTATGCGCTGTATGCGCCTGCCTCGTATGCGCTGCCATATTCGGCTACCTTATATGCGCTGCATATACCTACACTGTATGCGCTGTATGCGCTGACTTGTACTCGATGTATGCACCTGCATTGTATGAGCTGTATACGCCTATCTTGTATTCGCTGTATGCGCCTATCTTGAACGCAATGCATGCGCCTACATTGTATGCGCTGCATGTGCCGACATTGTGCGCCTACGTTGTATGCGCCTGCACTGTATGCGCTGTATGCGCCTACATTTGTATTCACTGTATGCACTTGCCGTGTATGCGCCTACATTGTATGCACTGTATGCGCCTGTCGTGTATGCGCTGTATGCGCCTGCCTTGTATGCGCTGTATGATGCTGCATGCGCCTACATTGAATGCGCTGTTTTCACCTGCCTTGTATGCGCGGTATGCGCCTGCACTTTATTTGTTTTATGCGCCTGCCATGTATGCGTTGTATGCGCTTGCATTGTATGCGCTGTATGCGCCTGTCGCGTATGCGCTGTATGCGATATAGATATACATCTACCTTGTATGTGCTGCATGCGCCTACATTGAATATGCTGTATGCACCTACCTTGTATGTGCTTTTTGCATCTATCTTGTATGCGCTGCATGCGCCTACTGTACCTTAGTATGCGCCTGCCGTGTATGCGCTGTATGCGCCCACCATGTATGTGCTGTGTGAACCTAAGTTGTATGCGATGTATGCGCCTGCATTGTATGCGCTGTATGCGCCCATGTATGCCGTATGCGCTGTATGCGCGCATGTATGCGCATGCCGTGTATGCGATGTATGATACCTGGTATGCGGCTACCTTGTATGCGCGGTACGGGTCTACCTTTTATGTGCTGTATACGCCTGCATTGTATGCGCTTTATGCACCTACCTTGTATGCGCGGTATGCGCCTGGCCTTACTCTGCGGCTTCGTTCTTTCTTTTGTGTTCGATACGGACGATGCAGGAGCGGTTCTCTGTCGCCCTCGACTACTTCCGCTGTATCCGTAGTTCGGTCGCAGCATATTTTTGTATGCGCAATGTATATGCATGCGTTGTAAGCACTGTTGTATGCGCTGTATGCGCCTGACGTTGCTGTCCGCTTTCGGTTCTCTTTTTTTGTGTCCGATACGGCCGATGCAGGAGCGGTTTTCTGCCGCTCTCGACTACTTCCGCCAGGAGCAGCAAGCAAACGCTACGGCTGCTGCTGCTGCTGCGGTTGGGCGCATGGTGAGTTACTGCGGAAAGAAAGTGAGATATTGTAGAAGTTAACATAATACCAGTCGTATGGGGTTTATTGAAGCGAGAAAATGGCGCATGCATACAAGTCTCATAAGCGTCATGTAGCTCCTGGTAGGCAATGCCCAGAACAAACATTGCACACCTCATACAAATCACGATCTAGATCATCTACAGTGAATCCTGCATATGCCGCGATGAGATGTTGTGCAGGATCTGTACATAAAGAGTGCAGATCCAACCCTGGAAACATTTGCTAGATGATACAGATCGTACGGCTCCCACCCGGTATCATGAGCTAGACCAAACAGATCTTCCCTGAAAGATCTAGATCATCAAGTGGGGGTCGGTGATCTGTCCGACGTGTGAAACATTGTGTAGGAGGACGAGTACACGTTGCAGCGAGAACACCCGGTTTCTGATGGATATTCATAGCTAAAATGCCTGATTTGAGTGCTTGAATTATAACCAAACCTCTATCATACGTTCAATTTGTTTAGAACTATGGTATCGTACTTAAATGTTACCAGGTATTCGGTTAGAGTGCCGAACTTCATTTTTTTGTGCTTACCCTTCGTCAATTTCGTTCGGCTACCGCACTTCAATTTCTTCTGGTCAAGCCCCTATCATACGTCCAGTTTGTTAAAAACTATCGTATCGTACTTAAATGTTATTCGGTTACAGTGCCGAGCTTCGTTTTTTTGTGCTTACCCTTCGTCAATTTCATTCCGTTACCGCACTTCAATTTCTTCTGGTTGGCTTCTTTCAATTTTTTCGGTTCCTGCCCTTTTTTTGTTTTGTCTCAATTGATTTCGGTCCCCGCGCTTCTTTTTTTCGGTTATTTTATACCTGGTATACGTATACTTGCAAGTATATATACGGGCACTTTAATTTTGTCACGATGTTGCTCTATTGTCTTTGCACGTTTCCCTCCGACACATCGCCTTTTCGTCACTTTTGTTTCTGCTTCGAACGTTTTCCCTAACCCTAACTCTTTTTGTGTCTTTTGTTTTTCCATCGAACGTAATTAGCCCCGAAAAAGGGTTGTGTCAATGGCCATTGTAAACCACAAAAGACTGGAAACGCTGTCTGTCGATGGATACTGTCGGGAACATTATATGTCGTGGAAGCAACAGCAATATACTCTACATCGCTTTTGTGTCACTTTTTTATTTCGTTTTTTCCTTATTTTTTCATGGTTGGTGCGCGTTTTCTCCCTCCCCTCCCAGGGCATGCCCCGACCCACGTCTCCCATTCGTAACAGGGAGGTCAGGAATTTGCCCTCCCCCCTACGAACATCGACGGGTTGCAACATCAATTCTAGCAGCAAGAACGCGTTCGGCCGAAAGAGTTCGTCTTCGACGGGCGTGAGGATGAGAACGCCTACATCGAGGGGAGGCGGCAAGACTGTGCAGATAAGGTGAACGGTGATTGGTTAATGGTAAACCGTAAAATGTAACGGTCGAACTGCTGGATGTGGTTGTTTTGTTGTTTTTAATAGTGGGCGGGCTTCGGTTAATATTGGTTTTGTTTTTTGTGTTTGTTTTATTGGCGTGGGGATGAGAACACCTGCCTTAAGGGGAGGCGGCAACATGTAACGGGCGAACTGTTTTGCTAGTTGTTGTGCACTTTTGGTATATTCGAGGCCACTCAAACGGTCGAACAAGGCTTCGAACAATCTTGGCACCCCCTTGACAATTATCCCCCCACCCGAACGCTTCCACCCCACCCCACTCCCCCGTTGTTCGCCAAAGAATGCTTCCTTATTTTATGACATGCTTATCATTTTTCAACATGAACAGCAGAGACATTCCTACCGCCCGAGACAGACTTCCCATGAAACGGTTAACAATATACAACAAAGACTTCCAACAATCTTGGCACTCCTCTGACAATTATCCCCATGCTCCCACCGCACCCCACTCCCCCGTCCTGAGCCTAAAAACATTTTCCTCTTATCCGGCATACTAAAATGTTTTAACATCAATAGCAGAGACATTCCTGCTACCCGAGACAGACTTCCTATTAGTAGTCAGCTCTCTTCTGGCAAAGGCAAGCGTTTGGCCAGAAGCCTTCCAACGTTTTTGGCACTCCCTTGACAACCCCTCCCCTCGCCCTCCCCGTGCTCCTACCCCACCCCACTCCCCCGTTGTGCGCCAAAAACGCCTTCCTCTTGTCCGGCATTCCTAAATATTTTAACATCAATAGCGGAGACCTTCCTACCGCGCGAGACAGACTTCCCATGAAACGGTTAACAATGTACAACAAAGACTTCCAACAATCTTGGCAAACTCTCCTAACAAATATCCCTTCTCACCCTCGCGCTCCCACCCCACCCCACTCCCCCGCTGTGCGCCACAAAACGCCTCCCTCTTTTCCGGCATTCTCAAAAAAAATTTAACATGGATAGCAGAGACATTCCTACTGCCCGAAACAGACTTTCTAGTCAACTTTCATCCGGCAAAGGCAAGCAAGCGTTTGGCCAAAAGCCTTCCAATAAGTTGGCACTCCCTAGATATTGACAACCCCCCTTTCCACTCTCCCACCCCACCCCACTCCCCCGTTCTGCGCCAATAAACGTTTTCCTCTTTTCCGGCATGCCTATTATTTTTTAACATGAACAGCAGAGACATCCCTACCGTCCGAGACAGGCTCCCTGGTCAACTCTCTTCCGGTGGGGGCAAGCGTTTGGCCAGGAGCTTGTCCGTGTACATCCCTCGAGCTCAGAAGACGCCGGTAGGAGTTCATCGATCGTCGAAGACCCCTACTGTGAAGTCGAGCCGGCGTGTTCTCATGTCACCCAAAGAGGTCCGGAAGTATTCCCGCGGTGCCTTCTTCGGATGATTTGATTTCGACTATCCGGATGATTCAATTTCGGGTGTTTTTCGGATGATTTTTCGGATGATTCGGATGATTTTTTATGTATCAGATGATTGAATTTTGATTATTTTTCAGATGATTCGGACGGTTTGTTATGATTCGGGTGATTTTATTTCGATTATTTTTCGGATGATTTGGATGATTTTTTATGAATCCGATGATTGAATTTCAATTGTTCGGATTATTCAGAATCGGATGATATTTGATGAATTGGGTGATTGAATTTCGACTCTACGGACGCTTAAGTTTCAATAGTTCGGATGGTTCGGATGATAATTGATGAGTCTGATTTATGAAATTTCGATCGTTCGGGTGATTCGGATGATAGTTGATGAATCGGAAAATCGATTTCGATAATTCCGATAATTCGGATGTTTCCTTATCAATCGCATGATTGCATTTCGATTATTTGGACTATTTGGATACTGTTTGATGAGTCAGATGATTCAATTTCGATTATTGGGATCATTGGTTTCCGATTATTCAGATGATTTTCGGCTATTCGGATGATTTTCGACACGCCTAGAGACGCGCGCGCTTGTAGTAGGTAACTTTAGGGTGACATTTAGGAAGGAAGGATGCGCTTCGACATCAAAGCGGCGCGTCAAGTAATTGCTTTTTTGTTTTGCCGGTGGAGGTGGGTGTGTATGTCCTCATTTTCGCGGCCTAGGAAACTTGCCGCGACATATTGGGTAGCAGGTAGCACTCTGTGGAATAGGCAACGTTGGGGTGAATCACCCGACGGCATACAGTGCAGGTTACCTGTAGTGATAGTAGGAAACAGGAATAATCGCCCAGGCTGAATGTCTTGTTTGGGGAATAGGATTTTTTAAGTGGGAAATCAGGATTTCTTATTTGGGCAATCGGGGTTTCTTATTTGGGCAATCAGGGCTTCTTATTTGGGAAATTAGCATTTCTTATGTGGGTAACCCTGTATTTTACACTGGGTTCAGTAGGACGACTTCTGAATTTCGTGTTTCCGTGTGAATCTCACTCAGCCCGTGTTTATTAGTGCTTGTTTTTTTAGGAGATGTCTTGTACGGTAGACAGAGTGGAGGTCCTGTACGGTAGGCAGAATGGAGGTCCGGTACTGTAGGCAGAGTTGAGATGGAGGGGGTGGGGTGGTAGCGACGGCGGCGACTCTGTAGGCGAAAGACTCGAGTGACAAAGAGTATAATAGTGGTACGCGTAGACTGGGTCGCTTGTAGCACTCTCAACAACTCTGAACAGCACTTTTCAGCTAGTTTATAGGCCTGTGATACCTGGTACCAGGTAGCTAATACCGTATAACGCGCAAAATATAACACACCCCCTGCGAAGCATTTCCGAGGCAATTTTCTCCAAAACAAAGGGGGCACTCACAATAAAAATGGCGGCTTTCGAACGATCTCGTCGAGGTCTTTCCGGAGAGGCACCGCTCGCTCGGCGTTGGCACTCTCTCCGTTGTCGAGAAAAGCATCTTGGAAATTCGTCGGAGGGTGCGTGTTCGTCTTGCGTGTTACACGGTATTTTAGGCACAAACAGGTTACACTCTGGTGGCTCGTAGGCACAACCTACAACCCCAGCTTTCGGCAGTAGTGGGTAACTGGGTGAGTGGGTGACAGGGTGCTTTTTCGTTGAGATGTGCTTTTGCTGTGCGCGTTGGATGGATGACGTGTGGAGTTTTTGGAGAATTGGAAGCGGATTGTTTTAGAAAATAAAAACTTTTTTTTTGGGAAAAAAATCGTTTTCTCGGAAAAAAAAACGATTTGTTTGGAGCAAAAAAAAACATTTTTTTTTCAAGAAAAAGAACCCGATAGTGTTTGTTTTTGTTGTTGTCGCGCTCCTGCATCGTCTGGACAGGGGGTTGTGAACGGAGAATGACTACCCTGTCACTTCTAGCCCCCCTCCTTGATTATGTTTGAACGATTGACGGTATTAGATGTACACCATAACTACTGGCTAGCGGTCAGTGTTGACTGCATAGCCCAGTGGTTGTGATGTATCTCTAATAGATGGGTCGTGTTAGCTGGTTGGTGACGGCTGGGTTGTTGTTGTTGTAGTGGTGGTGGTGGTGATAGTGGCGGACGTGCTTAGGCACCTCCTCTGCCGTCGTGCTGCCTAGATCGCATTTGCTAGAATTTTGATAGGATAGCATCGGATTTGATATGGAAGGGTCGGATTTTCGATCGGATTTGACAGGATTTGATCGAATTTAGCAGGATATGATCGAATTTGACAGGGTATGATCGAATTTGACAGGGTTTTATCCGATTTTATCCGATTTGACAGCATCAGATTTGATAGGATTTGATCGCATCAGATCAAGTTTGTCGGGTTTCATATTAGTTGATACGATTTGATAGGATCAGATCGGATTTCGGATTTGATCGTATCGAATCCCATCCAGATCCGATTTGCTAGGATTTGATGCCATCGGATCGGATTTGATCGCATCGGATTTCACTGCATCGGGTCACATCTTGATTGGATTTGCTGGGATTTGATAACATCGGGTTTGACATAATTCGATCGCGTCGGCTCGGATTTTTTTCGAATTTCATCAGATTTTATCGAATTTTGATGGAATCGAATCTGGTTTGGTAGGATTTGGTCGGATCGGATTTTATCGAATTTGATCGAATATGGTCAGATTTGATCTGATTTGATCGCATGGGATCGGATTTAATCGCATCTGAGCGAAGCATGCGTGTTTTGTGAAAAGGTTCAAAATAGAACTGTCATGAAATTACTGCATGTTTAGCCTGTTTTTTTAGGGTGAAAAAAAATTCAAGGGTCTAAAAGAAGAGCCCGGTCTTTTCATTTAGTGGAGCGTGAAAGCGTAAGTACATAGTCTAACCGCTGTATCTTTGAGTCCGACACAATAAAATCAGGATGCTTCGGTGGCTGCATCATGCCCTCTAGGTTTCGCTTGTTTTTTAGGTGCATGTTTGTATTGGGAGGGAGGGGAGGGGACTGGAAATACAGTTGCATGTGGCGGGATGTATTAGTGGGGTTATTATTTCTAGTGTTTTTGTGTTCTTATGTTTATGTGGGCGCCGTCTTGCGAAGGAGGCAATAGTTGAGTGAGGATAAAAATACTTCTCGTCTCACGGAGCGCAATGCATTTGTTTAGGTTTCCTTTGGGCTGGTCGATTGTGTGAGATGAGGGGATCCGGAAGAGTGAGGGGGGGGGGAGGATTGCTTATTAATATACTTGTACAAACAGCAGGGATAATACGAGTATCAGTTGTTTGTTTTTTGCATTTTGGATTTGGGTTTGGGATTTCTCCGTTTTTCTGGGTTAGTTGTGACGGGGATTGATTTTTGTTTTTTTATGATTTTTTGTTAGTTGTGCGTGCGTTCGCTCATGGCCTTGGCATCCCGCCCGAAACGATTGGTTGACCACCCGCCACCGATCGAAGGGTTCTGGGATGCTGGCTGCATGCACTTGCCCGTTTTTTTGTTCTGGTCGTGTCTCGGTTCTGATCGGCGCTTAGGATTATTTGTTTACCCCCATACCCCAAGAGCGGGGAGAAGCTCATACAAAGTGTCCAACTTGGACTGTACCAGGTATGTAGTATCAGCAATCGCAGCGTGTCGATTTGCCACGACATAGCTTTAATTCGCTGTATGATACTGGTACGATTGTGGCCTCAAGCGCTTATCTATCGATTGTTTTTTTTTTCTTGCTTGTGTGTTTGTGTTTTTTCTGTTATTTTTCTCCGACTCGCCACTTTCTTGTCGTACGATGTACTTTGTAGCGGAGAAAAAAATGCGAAGGTATGCTTTTGAAGAGGGGGGGAGTGGGAGCTCTGTTCGTGTTTTATGTCGTCGGTTACAGTTCAGCGACAGGTCGTTGGCGAGAAGAGGCTTAGTCGTGTTTTGGTTCGTATACTGTCTTTTTGGTACTTTTCGTCTGCTTGCTTCCTCTGTGCCATAAGTCAAGTCGGTTATGGGATGCAGATCGTGCCGCCCTAGCAGAGGCATTAATGGTGCTATAAACATAGCCCACATAATTTGTGGCACAGAGGAAGCATTGGTTTTTGACACTTTTTTTCTGTCAGGACTACAAAAAAAAAAGTACGAGTACGATGGGGTGATTGCTCACATGATAGCGCCGAGCTAAATAAACACGTAGAGTCGGGACAGACATATTGACGAGGAGGGGTGTTCGGGGGGTACTGCATATAGTAAAGTATACCCCGGGCAAAGCATTTTTTTGTTTTTGTTTTGGCTCTAACCGCTTCGTTGGCTGCGGTTTTTGCTGTTGTTCTTGTTGTTGTACTGTAAACTACGGCAGGCTTTGATACCGGGCTCTACCGCTTTCTGATTTCGAACGCTCGACCGATCGATACAGTTGGGGGGACATACTATACATGTTTCGCGTCGTAATGACTGCGTAAAATGAACATGCCGTGTGTGTCGCCAAATGGCTGCGCTCGCTTGTCTCCTGTTTAGCCAAAAATGAAAATATGGGTTAGGATAGGCAGAATACTGAAATAGGATGACATCGGCAAAATGGTCAATTACACTAGTAGGAGTACCGATTAGAACATTCGGTTGTAGCAGTAGTAGGACCGATTTACGTTGTCGGTAGTAGTAGGACCGGTTAGTGCACATTCGATAGTGATGGTACCGATGAGTGAGTTCATTGGGTGGATGTACCGATTAGTGCATTCGGTAGTGGTGGTATCATGCCGATGAATGAGTGCATTCGATATTTTACAGTAGCAGCACCGATGAGCGCATTCGGTAGCAGTACCGATGAGCGCATTCGGTAGTAGGACCGATGAACGCACTCGAGAGAGATACCGATGATCGTATTCGGTGTTTTATTGCCTATTAACGCATTCGGTATTAGTATTACCGATTCCATACATCGGTAGTAATACCGATTAGTGCATTCGATAATAGTACCGCCGATGAACAGATTCGGTATTAGTTGTACCGATGAACGAATTCGGTATTAGTTGTACCGATGAACGAATTCGGTATTAGTAGCACCGATGAACGCATTCAATATTACTTGTACCGATGAACGCATTCGGTAGTAGAATTGATAAGTGCATGCGGCATGCAGTGCCCAGGTGGGGGGGGTATAGCAAGAGGTCTGGAAACCGTTGGCGAATCAAAACATTTGAAAATCGGCGGGATTCATACAACTTCTCAGACAAAGCAGATTGGAGAAGCCATTGGAGGGAGGGGAGGGGGGATCCGCGGAATTGATGGATGGGTGGATATGGATGCATGGAATTTTTGTCTAAAGTAGGTCGGCACATAGTCTACATACATATAT
>JAYJMJ010000001.1:8438981-8454121 GCA_036873875.1 Laminaria ephemera
GATATTTCATGATTTTCGGTTTCAGAATATGCACCGCCACCATGGGATTGTATGGTTTGCTACGCTGCGCCAACAAAATATTTCAAAGTCCGTTGTCGAGCGAGGTATAGAGCCAATAGCGTGTTTGCGATGTACCGACTTTGGGTTGGGTAGGAGTTGGGTAGGACACATATAGTAATAGTGTTGAAACCGTCGGAATCACAATCCAAGGCCAACCCAACCCACGAAAATACAGCGAAAAGGTGGGTTAGTTTTGTTTCTTTCTATGGTGCCATTTTTTTTATTTCTAACCTAATTTTTTCGTGGGTTGGTTGGCCTTGAGCGTCGAAATCACAATCCAAGGCCAAACAAAGCTACGAAAAAACTGCGAAAAGGTAGGTTTGTTTTGTTTTTTTCTATGGTGCCATTTTTTTTATTTCTAACCTAATTTTTTCGTGGGTTGGTTGGCCTTGGGCTACGAAATTCGTCGGTTTCAATACTAGTTTTACATTTTTTCCCAACCCAACAGAGTTTTGAAAGCGCAAACACCCTGTTGATATTTCATGATTTTCGGTTTCAGAATACGCACCGCCACCATGGGATTGTATGGTTTGCTACGCTGCGCCAACAAATATTTCGAGGTCCGATGTCGAGCGAGGTATAGAGCCAATCGCGCGAGCGGCCCATGCTAGGCAGTGAAAATGATGTTATAACATCCCAATAGCGTGTTTGCGATGTACCAACATTGGTTGCGTAGGAGTTTGGTGGGAAACATATACCGGGGTAGTATTAGTATTGAAACCGTCGAATCACAATCCAAGGCCAACCCAACTATGAAATTCGTCGGTTTCAATAGTAGTTTTACATTTTTTTTCAACCCAACAGAGTTTTAAAAGCGCAAACACCCTGTTGATATTTCATGATTTTCGGTTTCAGAATATGCACCGCCACCATGGGATTGTATGGTTTGCTACGCTGCGCCAACAAATATTTCTAAGTCCGTTGTTGAGCGAGGTATAGAGCCAATAGTGGCCTATGCTAGGCAGTGAAAATGATGTTATACATTTTAACATCCCCCCTACCGTAGCTTTGGTCATGATGCACCGATACTTACCATCTTCTGTGCGACGCACTACGGCAGGCGAGGCAACGCAGGCAGGATGGCCATCGTGGCAAGCGCGATGGGCGGCAAACCCAAGGTTACCGACCTGCTGCTCAACTCAGTGTCTATAGCGGCTGCAGGCAACCGTGAAGGTTCAGAGGTGCGAACTAGTGTTTCATATCGTATCGGAAGTTTCGATAAATAGGAAATCGGATCGGGAATCGGATCGGGAAAAAAAGCGTCCCGATATCCGATAAGAACGCCTTTCTTCTAGTGGGGAGGGGATGTCGCTCTACTGTCCCCTTACCCCCCTGTTGAGAGGTTTCAAGGTGAATAACTCGGCATGAAGTGTCAGAAGAAAAACAATTGCGTGCTCCTTCAGCAGTACCATAACCTGTATTTTCGTATTTTCGTATTCCCGCCTCGCATATCGCTTATCGTATCGGAATCAGAGTTTTTGGCGATCCGATCCGATCCGATTAATATCGGATTGTTTATCGGATATAAGAGCGAGTTGTTAGACCTTTATCGGATCGGAACCGATTATCGTTCCGGTATGAAACACTAGTACGAACGGTATGCTGGCATCAAAAATATCGGTTGACAGCACTATTACCCCTTGACGGCCAGCCGTCGAGCCGTCAAGAAAATCCCGTCAATAAAACTAGCATATTACGTCTAAAGATGCCTTGTCGGGCCAAAGGACAGCCGTCAAGGAATTCCCAACATCAAAACTAGTATACTTTGCCTAAAGATGTCTTGACGGGCCAAAGAACAGCCGTCAAGGATCTATCTCCCAACACTGAAACTAGTATGTTACGTCTAAAGAGACCTTGACGGGTCAAAGGACAGCCGTCAAGGAATTCTCAGCATCAAAACTAGTATACTTTGCCTCAAGAGGTCTTGATGGGTCAAAGGACAGCCGTCAAGGAATTCCCAACACTAAAACTAGTATGTTACGTCTAAAGAGGCCTTGACGGGTCAAAGGACAGCCGTCAAGGAATTCCCAACATCTAAACTAGTATACTTTGCCTAAAGAGATCTTGACGGGTCAAAATACAGCCGTCAAGGAACTCCCAACACTAAAAGTAGTATGTTACGTGTAGAGAGGCCTTGACGGGGCCAAAACTAGACCGTCAACCGACATCTTTGGTTGGCACCCTACCGTAGAGTACGTCAGGAATAGGTGGTACGCGTTGCTTGAGATACGCCATAACCATTGAGCTAACAGTCAGCGGCTGGCTGCTAGCTCAGTTGTTATGGTGTATGTCTAGCGAAAGCAGGACGATGGGGGGATTCGAACCCCAGACTGATTGATTGTTGGCTCGGCGGCTATGGCGTATCTCTCACACTCCCAACCATACGATATTTCACCGACAATCATGCGACATGTCACCGACAACAATACGACAGATCATCGACAACCATGCCACATTTCACCGACAACCATGCGACATGTCACCGACAACCATACTACTTTTTGCCGACTCGACTCGTCGGCAGGCTGGCTGCTTTGGCAAACATTCGCACCCTACCGCTAGCTCTCTCTATGAAGTCCTGTCGCTGTTTGTTGTCGCGACTTTTTTCGCTTACCGGCTCTGTGACTCAGCCATACGGCTTTTCCTCCGACAACCATGCGATGTTTCACCTACAAACATGCGACATGTCACCAACAACCATGCGACTTTTCACCGACAATCATGCGACATTTCACCGACAACCGACGCGTGCCACGGCAAAGGTTCACCATTTTTTTTCTGAGGCGTGTCACTTGAGGAGCTCTATACCTCACCCAAAATCTTATTTTGAGTAAACTGAAAGTCCAACCCGATGACCGAACCCATGGCATAGGTATAAAGCATATTCAAATCGCAAAGCAAGAATGACATTCCGAAGATTTTGGGTTAAGGAGCCCCGTCGTTCAGAAACAAAAAAAGCCAAAAAGTGTTACCTTTATCGTAGCGCGCGCCAACCAACCATGCGATATTTCACTGACATCTATAAGACATTTATTTCATCGACTCGACTCGTCGACAGGCTGCCTTGGAAAACATTCGCACGAAGCACGACCAAGCGATCGAGAAGCTGGGGCTGCCGCAAGAGGACAGCGACCGTATCAAGGCCGTCGTGGACAGCGACTTGTCGGACATCAAGGTCCTCCTCAAAGCGGTGGGTGCTGTGCGACGGTGAGGCAGGGTGTGTCATGTCGGATATTTACGCTGTTACCGATTATCTACATGTGTTGGAAGCTCATTGGCTCAAGTTGCACCGCATTTATTTGTGTAACGTGCCTACAGCCTACACCCAATAACGGGGTACAAAAATTGTTTTATACATATATGTTTCGTGCAAAAGTCGAGCCAATATTTCTTGACTCGCAATTTCTTAACTCCGTTAGAGCTGCACCGACGTTTTTGGGTGGAAACGACTTGGAATTAGTATGGGATAATTTTTTAACTGGTTAAAGGGTTAAGTGCTGTCGCGTTAATGTAGTTGTGGTGCATGTCGACCGAGAGAAACGCCTCTCTTTTGCGGTCGGGCCTTTTTAACGGCCGTTTTCTCTTTTGCCAACGGCGCCGACTTGCAGAATCACCTCGTGCGTTATTGACGGCCGTTTTCTCCTGCCAACGGATGTCGAGTTGAAGGTTCACCTTATGCCTTATTGACGGTCGTCTTATCTTTTGCCAACGGCGCCGACTTGCAGAATCACCCCATGCGTTGTTGGCGGCCGTTCTCTGTTGCCAACGGTGCCGACTTGAAGGTCTACCTCATAAGCGCGAGGATTATAAATGTCGGCGTACTGTAGTTGCGGTGAAGATCGAAAGAGAGTAACGCCTCTTTTTGCGGTCGGGCCTTATTGACGACCGTTTTCTCTTTTGCCAACGACTCCGACTTGCAGAATCACCTCATGCGTTACTGACGGCCGTTCTCTCTTGCCAACGGGTGTCGAGTTGAAGTTCACCCCATGCGTTGTTGACGACCGTCCTCTCTACGGGTGTCGAGTTGACGGTTCACCTCATGCGTTATGGACGACCGGTTTTTCTCTTGCCAACAGTGTCGAGTTGAAGGTTCACCTTATGCGATATTGACGACCGTTCTCTCTTTACAATGGCTTCGCAAGTTTACCTCATGCGTTAGTGCCGGCCGTTCTCGCTTGCCAACGGCGTTGTACTGCTAATCGAAAGAGAGAAACGTCTCTCTGTGCGTCTCGGGGCGTTTTTGACGGCTGCTCTCTCTTTTACCAATGGTGTCGACTAGCAGGTCCACCTCATGAGGCGCGAGGATTCTAATATGTAGGCGTATTGTAGTTGTAGTGAAGGTCGAAAGGGGGAAACGCCTCTTTTTTGCGGTCGGGCGTTATTGACGGCCTTCCTCTCTTGCCAACGGCATCGACCTGCAGAATCACCTCATGCGTTATTGACCGCCGTTCCCTCTTGCCAACGGTGTCGATTTACAACTTCACCTCATGTACTATTGACGATCGTTCTCTCTCTTGACAACGGCTTTGACTTGAAGGTTCACCTGATGAGGCGCGAGGATTCTAAGATGAAGGAGCTTGTTAGTGGGTACGGGGAGACGTGGTCGTCGCAGGTAAGCACGAACCAGCTGAGACGCATGCTACCGATAGGGGTGTATGGCATTTTTGGCCAAAAACACCTTACCGACGGGGCTTGCAATATTATACGAGGCTTGTACGTTACATAAGATTTTTTTATTGAAGCTCGTTGTCTTTGCACTGCATGTATGTAACGTACTATTTTATCTACCTGGTATGGTTCATAGGTGCTGTGGATTTCAGTGCACGGCGTGCCTCGTTACCGTCGCCCCGCCTTCCTTCGTCCCTCGTGCATTCCGCAATATATCGTCTTCCCGAATCCCGAAACACGTAGTTATCAAACAATCCCTCTTATCCCCAATATTCCCGCAGGGTTTGTTGCGGGCGATCCGGACATATACGCTCATTCGGTTGACTTTACGTCGGCGGCTGATGTTATGCTTACTTCATAAAAGCAATTCACTACGTATTGCTTCCGCGACCAAAACAATGAATTTATTAATGAATTATCCCCCTGTCCTACCCATCCCATCGTATTTCAGATCATGTGCGCTCTTCTGAACCAGAACTCCGAGGGGAGGCGGTTCTCTTTCTTGAACGCGCGGAGGGTGCTCATTGTGGCCGATCCTCCGGAAGGCGAGGTACGGAAGAGCGAGCGTGTCGATTGGGCGACTTGTCCCGGCCGTGTTTGTCGAGCGTTTTGATTGGATGACTTGTCCCGGACGTGTTTCGAGCGTTTTGATCAGACAAGTTGTCCCGGCCGTGTTTGTCGGGCGTTTTCATTGGGCGACTTGTCCCGGCCGTCTTTGTCGAGAATTTTTATTGGACGACTTGTTCCGGCCGTGTTTGTGCCCTTGGCGATGCATCAAGAGTAGGCTTAATATATCCATTCTGCCAGTTTTTCCTAATTTTGATTTATGTTTTTTGGAACTAGGAGCATAAAAAGTGGTTACCATGTTCTCCCCAATTACGCTCTTGTACTCGAAAAACTAATTTTCATGTTCTTAAAAACTCCCAATTATGTCAATATAATTGCTAGCATAATGCCTAAACAAGACAAGAGTGTCTTGTGGGAGCACGAGGGCGCCAACTCGAAGTTCAATGCTGAGCCGGTTTGGTGGTCCAGGGGTTTCCTTCTAAAGATTTGTCTTTACACGCTTTGTCCTATCCTATCAGGAGAATCCCGGCGGTCGCTCAGTCTGATATTATTTTCGAGCTCGTGGAGAAGGGCGGGGGAGGAGGGGAGACTAGAGTAGTCTGAAATGCCTGTTCTCCTTTGCACTCTGTTTTCGGTTGTTGTTCTGTTGTGCGTGTGTGGGGTTTTGTCACCCGCCAGTCTATGTCAACGTCTGCCGGTCCGGAGATCGACTGGGAAACGTCGTTGTCGAAGATGCAGGAGTTCCTAGCATCCAAAGAGGCGTTGGACTGCCCCACGGGAATTGTCATCACCGGCTACATCGCCTCCACGAAAGAGGGAGTCGCCACCACGCTTAAAAGGTACGGCTAGTCGCCACCACGCATAAAACTTACGGGTAGTCGCCACCACGCTTAAAAGGTACGGGTATGTTTCACCCAGATCCACTTGCTGTGCCTATTGTGTCACCACGCTTAAAAGGTACTCGTAGTATTTCACCCATATCCACTTGTCGTGCCCATTGTGCCACCACGGTTAAAGGGTACGGGTAGAATTTTTCACCCGAATCTGCATGTCGGACCCATTTTCTCTTGTGGGGTGCAGGGGAGAGGGGGACCTAAACCGCTCGGCATACACTTGTCTACTACGATATCAAGGAGATTCGAGGCTCGCGCATGGCTGAAACTCGAGAACTAAGGCTGTTTCAGTGGCTGTACGGCTTCGTCCCTCTTTTCGACTTTTGCCGAAAGCCCCCCCCCCTCCCCGTCGCACCTGAATGTCATGCAGCCCGTACCTAGCACGAGGAAAACGCGGCAATGTGTCGCTTTCTGTGTTGACAAACGCGACCAAGTTTCGGTTTTTGTCTTGACAAACGCGACACTGTTTCGCCTTTTTTGTCTGGACAAACGCGACAATGCTTTTCTTTTTGTGTTGACAAATGTGACAAGGGATACAATGTTTTGACGAACGCAACGATCTTTTGTTTTTTGTGTTTCCTTTCCGACCGAAGTATAGAGACGGGAGTGACTACTCTGCGAGCATCTTCGGGAAGCTTCTGCAGGCCTCGGCGGTGCAGATCTGGACAGACGTGGACGGCGTTCTTAGTGCCGATCCTAGGAAAGTTCCAGAAGCAAAGGTTATTCGAGAGGTATGATATGGAAAGAGCTGAACCTAGAAACCCAAAAAGAGGACAAAAACGAAAAATCTCCGAAAAAATATGCCTCCTGAAAAGTTGAGAACCCCCCATGCCGGGGACACTAAAACCCATCCCCTGCAGGAAAAGTTGTATTTGGACGCTCCCTGACATTGCGGTTCCGATTATCATTTTGGTGTGTTGCCGTGTCCCCTGATCCTAAGGTGACGGAGGAAAAATATCACTCGAGAGGTGTGATATGGAAGGAGCTGACATCCTGCGGTTCCCATCGACCCTTTGTGTACGTTGCGGTGTCCCAAAGGTCATTCGAGGGGTATGACATGGAAAGAGCTGACATATTGAGGTTCTGATGGATCATTTTAGAAGCGTTGCCGTGTCCCTCGACCCCACTAGGAAGGTGCCAGAGGCAAAGGTCATTCGAGGGGTATGGAAGGAGATGGCATCTTGCGGTTCCGATCGAGTAACCCCTTATCCCTTTCGGGACCTTTTCAAAGCGTTCGTTGAGAAAGTGCGTTCTCAACATGGTGTGCGCGTGCAGCGTACGATAGTGCATTCCACGCGCGTTTCTTACATCTACTTGCAGTGGAGACGCATGCTACGATAGAGGTAGCACTTTTGGACGGTTTTGTTACTGAATGACGGGGCTCCTCAACCCAAAATCGTTGGAATGTCATTCTTGTTTTGCAATATGAATATTTTTTGCACCTAGGCCATGGGTTTGGTCATCGGGTTGCACTTTCAGTTTACTCAAAATATCTTTTGGGTGAGGTATGAAGCTCCTCAAGTGAGGAGCCTCAGAAAGGAAATGGTGCACCTTTACCGTAGCGTGTGTCTGGAGTCCAACATAGCCCGACCGTAAAAGGCTTATCCCCCATCCTAGCAACCCGCTGTGCTTGGTGTGGATGATGGCTGTGATCGTCGGATTTGTTCGTCATGATTTTCCTTTGAACTCCTAAACAAGGTTAACCCGTTTGGGTCCCGTGTTTGGCGACAAAAAACCCGTCGACGAGTGCGATCTTATCTAGATACTATTACAGAGGAACATAGTGATCAGGACCAAATATGGTTAGTAAAAACAGTGTGATATATCAGGGCTTTTCACGGGTCGGGTCGCTTCTCGCGGGTCGGGTCAGGTGAAGGGGACCCGACCCGATCCTTCATATTTGAATGCCTCCTGACCCGACCCGACCCGGCCCGCGAGATTTCAAACGCCTCCTGACCCGACCCGACTCGACCCGCGAGGTTTTCCCGGGTCGAATCATGGCCCGTGAAAAGCCCTGTAATATATAGGTTTTTGCGTGTATCGTGGGTCCTGATTGCTATGGTCTTCCGTAATGCTAATAGGAAGAGCGTGTAGCAGTACAAGTACCACCGTGCTGCGTGCTTGTAGTACGGCTCCTGACATTGCAGTTCGGACACACACCCCTACCCCGGAAGCCCCCTTTGCTTTGTGTGGACGATGCTGTTATCGTCATTTTTATTGATTTTTATTCATTTTTTCCCCTCTGAAGCACCAAAAAGGGTTAAGAACCGCAAAACCAAAATCCATACGAAAACTCGAAGTAAACTTTTGTCCCCCAAAAACGTGGATGCAGTTGTAAATGCGTTAGTAGTGCGTTGCCGTTTCCTGCGCGTGAAACTTGCAATTGTACAAAAAGCCACGCGCTATTTAGTACGGCTTACCCCTTGGCGCTGCCGTTAAGGTTGATGCCAAAGCATTCCGATTTTTGACATGTATTCTGAATCCCTTTAGGGTTTAGTTGCTGTTTTGGCTATTGCTCAGACGACTATCTTTTTTTGACCGCAGTGGATTGACCGCGGTGGATTGACCGCAGTGGATTGAGCGCAGTTTTTTACCGCGGCTGATAACTTCCGCCTCAGGAAACCGACGGCCAAGCGCTCGCGGCGGTGCCTCCGCACGTGTCACCCGCCGCCATCTGGGAAGTCTCGCGGTCCCGCTCGCTAAGCTCGGCGAGCAATCACGGTAAAAGTCCGAAAACGTTGACATAATTTGCTCAAAGGCTAAAGTCCCTGTATTCAAGACATCGCGCCCAGTATACTGATGCAATCCAGTTTATACTGGTGGCTGTTGTCTAATCTCAAGGCAAAGGTATACTGATTGAGTCCAGTGTACTGACCGCTCGACCAAGTCTCTATTTCCAAGTCGAAAATAATCAACATATACGACAGTATTGATGACAATCAACACACACAATCAACGTGTAAGTTGATTAAGTTATGTGGTTGTTTGTACTCATAATCCAATCACTGAGGCATGGTTATTTGATTTTGCGATTATGCAACTACTCGTAACTAATCAACAGCTACTTGATTATAATCAAGTAATCCCAGTTAATTAATGACGGAAATGCCGAAATAATCAATAATCAAATTGTTTCGGCGACCTGCGAGAACGAGCATTTCGTATCAAGCCAATAACCATCACTTCTCGACGAGAGACCCAATGACAACGTGGACAATTTCTCGCCGCCTAGAACATAGACCAACATAAAACCTTCGACGGCGTCATGTAAATTCATGTGGCCTTGTCCGGATGAGGCTCGGTTGGCCGTGGTGTGCTTATGTCTCGAGATGCAAGCCCAATCGTGAGAAAACTTAGAATAACAGTTTTTTTTTATTTTTTTCAACTACAGTAGAGTCCGCGCATCGGACGCACAGAACTAGCTAGTCCTCTGTGCTGCTGTGGCTGATGATCCCTTAAAGAAATATACGATACGTACTCGTATGATACTGCTGTAATCGTATCAATAAAGAAATGTCATGACTAAAATCATGAACCTTTTAGTTTCTGTTTCAACGTAGATGTATGATGTGCTGATGTACTGTGATGACCATTTCGTAGTGATGTAGTGATGCAGAAAAAGCAGTCGTCCTCTGTGCTGTTGGTGACGATCCCCCACGATATGATACTGCTTTAAGTAATCGTACCATATAGAAATATGTCATGAATGGATCATGAACCTTTCAGTTTATGTTTCAATGTGGATATATGATGTGCTGTGATGGCATTTTCGTATTATAATTGGTAAATAAATAAATAAATGGTATCTGTAGTAAATAACGTGTGAGCGTGTGTGTTCTTAATATTAAAACTGATATCCACCCATGGCATCGACATCCAGCACAACCAGTCAGTGTCCGTGCCGATGCCTCCTCCTAGAGAGACGAGCTTTGTGGTCACAAACTACAAGACAAAGATACACATCGCAAGTCCAGTAGTAAAGTGGTTTGGCCATGCGATGCCACACGCAATTAATACGAAGGCAGCAGCAGTAGCGCTTACTTATAGTGTACTCGGGGAGGACTACCGTATATGACGGTGTACACCACACCCCCGGTGATAACATTTTGGTCTCTAAAACACTTATCACCTGGTGTGATATACTCCAGGGGTGTGGTATACGACGTACCACGCCGCTGAATGGGTTGGTCGTTTTGAATTTGATTAAACGCATCATCACCTGATCACCGGACGAGGTGATATACTCTAGGGGGTGTGATAAAAGGGGTGTGATATCGGTCTTTACAAAGGATTTTTACTGCCACACTCCAAGCACGCTGCGGAGCCGCGCGACTGCCCCTGACGTCTTCGAACCACCCAAACGGGTTGAAGTTAGGGTTAGGATCAAGTATAGAGTCGTAGTGTTGGTCTGGGCCGACGTGCAAGATTGAAATTGACCACAAACGACCGGTAGGACGTGCAAGATTGAAATTAACCACAAACGACCGGTAAGAAGGTTGTTGCCTGCCCGCGTCCTGCGTTTCGGGGGAGCAGAAATCTTGAGGGTGTAGGCATGACACCGCAGGGGGTGTGATATACAATGTACCCGGGTGATAAATCGGGTGGTTGTTTTTGAGATTTTAACTATTTCATCACCCAGGTGGTATACTCCGGGGGTGTGATATACAACGTCCCGGGTGAAATGCACCGTCATATACGGTACTCGATCATTCTAAATCCCTTTACGTAGGGTTTATTTCCTGTTTCAGCTATTCCTCAGACGGCTATCTTTTCTTGACCGCGGTGTACTATGTGAATGGGATTCGAGTGCCTCGTACCAGTATGATTTAAGGGTCGTTTTGTACTTTGCTTTCGAAATATGTCAATTATTTATTGGCCACCCCTCGCTCGAAGAGGGCGGAGCCAAAGGAAACCCCCGGGGCTAACCTGCACACAGCCCCGTTCCAGCATCCGTACACACGCAAGTCAACTACCATCCATCCGGCATATACTCCGTATACGCCGGCCCCCCATCCGGCGAGCAAACCTCATTACGTTCACCGGCCTTTAATCTCGCATCCAAACAATATCATACCGTGCGCTGAAGAGATGAGCTTCGGCAATCCATCGAGCACACGAGAGCACTAGAACACACCAAGCAGCACACTGCCCAGGGGGAAAAATATGGGGATTTAGATCGAGGCTGGGCCTAGCCCAGGCGATTCTATCTATTTATAAGTAGTTATTTTATTGTTGGCATCCACGTGTATGCAGGGAATTGGTTTTTGCTCTCGCACATGAGGCCGATTTTTGTCCCGATTATTCGCCCACGTGTAGTCTTTTGCAAGGATAAAATGTGTGTTGTCGCATTGTATGAGGCCGATTTTTTTCAGCGCCATTAATTTGTTTCGGCCAATGAACGTGTCGCCCAATAAGCGTGTCGACCAATGAGCGTTTACTACCGGTCGGACCAAGATACTCAGATCCGGTAATTGTTAAGGAAGAGCTGCAACAAAGTGTCACAAGTAACCCTACCACGGGAGACGTTGGAATAAGCACAACCGTAAGATTCACGGCCGAAAGGGTCCGAAGACCACAGCCAAAAGGGTCCCAACTCCACAGCCGAAAGGATCGGAAGCATGGACGATGATCAGATCCGGCAGATGTGAAGGAACAGCTGCAACCCTACGAAGAGGCACAACCGTAAGATCCATAGCCGAAAGAGTCCGAATTCCACGGCAGAAAAGGTCCGAACTCCACAGCGGAAAGGATCCGAAGCATGGACGATGATCAGATCCGGCAGATGTAAAGGAGAGCTACTTGTAGAGCCCTGCGAAAAAGCACAACCGTAAGATCCATAGCCGAAAGGGTCCGAAATCCACAGCCGAAAAGGTCCGAATTGCACATCCGAAAGGGTCTGAATTCCACAGCCGAAAGGGTCCGAACTCCACAGCTGAAAGGGTCCGAAGTCCACAGCCGAAAGGGTCCGAAGCATGGATATGATCCTTGGGTGGTATTCCCTCAGTGACGAGGCCGCTAAAATATCGTCAATGACTGTGCGTGGTGATCATTCAGGCCGAATCGTAGACTATTTAAAACACGGCAAAAATAAATCAGATTGCCGTAAGGGCGTGTTCCTCGCGATGGCTTCAGAGCTCTTGCATGAAGCAAACATAAAGGAACTCGCACACCATGATTATCGCACACAATGGTATTCGCACGCGGAAAGACGAGAGAGAGCGTGCGCAAGCTACGGCTTCGAGAAGAGCACTCAGTGACATGCTATCGCGCGGCACGAGTACTCGTGCTGGTGTCAAACAACTACCAGGTATTGTACAGTAGTGACCACTGTATAGTGCCGGTTGAGTAGTGCCGGTTGCCCTCTTTAGTGCCTGTTCAATCGCTTGGCACGCACAGGAACAATCAGTGGTGGCAGTGTGCGGAGTAGTGCCGGTTTCCGCTAGAGTGTGGCACATACCGGCGCTATAGAGGGACCACTACTGTATACGTATATATAATAAGATTTCGTGCGCAGAGCCGAGCGTGCACAAGTAGTAACCTTTTCGACTGACCTTGAACTTCTCTGGCCCTGCAGGTTTCGTTCAACGAGGCGATGGAGCTCGCCTACTTCGGGGCGAAGGTGATCCACCCCAAGACCATGCAGCCTGCGGTGTCTGCCGGCGTGCCCATCTACATCAAGAACACGTTCAACCCCGGCTTCCCCGGGACCCGGATTTTCACATCGAGCACCGCGACTAAGGACAGGAGACGGGTGAGAGGGAAGCTTGCTCGTGGATTTTTATCTCCCGTGTTTTCGCCCGAGAATTAATAGCATTTATTCATAAAAATTACGCAAACTAACCTCCTTTTACGTATTTTTTATAAGTTCGAGAGTTACCTTCCTTGGTCTGTAGTATTTGTATCTATAGTCCACGTGTTTTACAGCCCGTTAGACTGAGGGGTAGGTGTAGGCTTTATCCCTCGTGCTTTCGTACGACAGGAGACGGGTGGGGGGAAGGCTTAGGCGTTATCTCTCGTGCTTTCGCGCATTTTTTCTTGTATGAATCGTACTGCGGCCTGTCAATGGTCGCTCCCCAATACCCCGACGGGAAATATCCCGACGGGATAGAGGCTGGGCGGGCAGCCACCTCCCTCTCTAGTGATCCAAAATATGTTTTCTACTCTTTCTGCTGCAACCCCCCCCCCTTCCCTCCCTTCTCAAGGTCGTTTGCGGCGTTAGCACTATGGACAACATTGCCCTGCTGAACCTGGAAGGCATGGGCATGGCGGGATACCCCGGCGTTGCGGCGCGGCTCTTCGGGGCTCTTCAGCAACTAGGGATTTCGGCGATCCTAATTTCTCAGGCACGCGGTCCTACGTCCTTTTCTCGCACTGCTTTAGCCTTTCTGGGACTCATGTATATCGACCATTAGCATGTTTGCGATGTACCAACTTCGGTTGGGTAGGAGTCGGGTCGGAAACATATAATAATAGTATTGAAACCGTCGAAATCACAATCCAAGGCCAACCCAATCAGCGAAAAGTTAGGTGAGTTTTTTATTTTCCCATCATTTTTTTAATTTCTCACCTATTTTTTTTCATGGGTTGGTTGGCCTTGGGCTGTGACTTTCGTCGGTTTCAACACTGTTTTTACATTTTTTCCAACCCAATAGAGTTTGGAAATCGCAAACACTCTACCAGGTATTAATACGACAAGTGCTATCTTGTCAAACGACTAGGAAGAGCGTGCAGCAGCACAAGTGTAACCATACTTCGCGCGTGTGCTACGGCTCCTCACGTTTGCAGTGCGGGCACACGCTCTACCCCGACAGCTCGGTCTTCTTCGTGTGGTCGATGCTGTACTCGTCGTGTGCTGTACTCACCCACTAAGAAGGGTGGGAGTAATGAGGATTTTTCAGTCCACGTGCACGGTGGAAATTTCCTCATAACTGCATTAGACCAAACCGACCCCACGAAACACCTACTCAAATCGAGCTCCCTCAACGAACTCTTGACGACTTGACATGAAACCGGCGAGAGAATCTTCTCCCTATCTAGCTCGTCAATCCGACCCCGGGCTGATCGCGATCGGTTCAGTGTGCGTCGTGCAATGTACATTATAAGCCGGCGACAGACATAGACTTACTGAAATGTTGGCCATCTCGAAATTTGCCCTCGGCATATTCTCCCACCTCTCAGCCATCCTCAGCTCTTAATTGCCGAGGGGAAACTTGTTTTTTCCGGGACGATCCCTGGACCTGCCTGAAATGTTTTTTTTCTCCTCTTTCTACGTATGTACCGGTATTTATTTATTTTGATTTGTATGTTTTTGAACTTGCTTCTTCTGCTCACACCACGAAGTGGACGCACAGACCAAGCTCCGACGGCCACAGTATCTATCTACATACCGCCAGCACAACAGAACAACCTGCAATCGACCCTGCACAGAGCAGCAAAGTACATGCAGGAACATGTTCGTGTCGACCAGTCAACAGAGTGCGACGACAACGCAAGCAAACGGACAAGAACAAGGCCTTTTTAACTGTTGTTGTTGCCGAGAGCCACCACCACCACCATGGTACGTACGGGTATTTTTACAAAAAATTAGAAATACACTACAGCTGTGAGATCGATTTTTTCCTCTTTGTTGCTGTTTGTTATGGGTTATAAAGCCAGCAACAACTAATTTAGATTTTTATTAAGTACCGCGCTGACACTCAGCCCTGTGACGGACCGCTGTCTAGACGTAATATACTGTTTTTAGCCTGGAATTTCTTAAGGTGTGACTGACGTGACCAAAAGCAGCCGTTCTTTGCTGCCACTTCACCCAATGGTCCCACGCTGCTGTGTGTGTGTTTTGTTAAACTGCTTTTCCACCCATCGACATCCAGCACATGCAGCAGTGTTCTTGCCGGTTCGTCATCCTAGATAAAGACAAAAGCTCTGTAGTCACAAACTTCGAGACTGACATAT